>CM060345.1:36017513-36020013 GCA_030674155.1 Stramonita haemastoma
TAAAGGTGTTCCATAAGGAATGAATGAATGAATAAATGAATAAAAGGTAAAGGTGTCCCATAAGGCATGAATTAATGAATAAAAGGTAAATGTGTCCCATAAGGAAGGAATGACTAAAAGGTAAAGGTAAATGTGTCCCATGAGGAATGAATGAATGAATAAAAGGTAAAGGTGTTTTATATCCTATGTGGTTGTAGGGGAGCGAGGGGTCAGAGACCTCAGCTTCTCTAGGGGCCAGCATATTGAGGGCGGTGGCGCCCATCTCCTCTCCCTCGCTGCTTTACCTTCCCTGACCCTAAAGAGGGCAGGTACCTATTTACAGCTGGGTGAACTGGGGGGAACTGTACTGACGCCAAGTCAGGCAAACGGTCACCCTCCCAATAATTGGCAACCGCGCTCGACGCTGCGTTACCTTAGCTGGGGAAAAGCGAGCGCTCTGACCACTGAGCTATCCCGTCCATGTTTTTTTACGTTGCGCTAAATAATGATGTGTAACATACGGGACCTCGGTTTATCGTCTCATCCGAAAGACTCGCACAAAGACCACCGCTCATTGTCGAATGGAGGGGGAAAGTTTTGGGTCCATACGCCCACTCCGACCCGGACTTTTCGCTTTCTAGGCAGGCGCGTTACCTCTAGACCACGGCCACCGACCCACTAATTAAGATATATTATGCAGGTTTTTGGTTTGTTTTGTTTTGTTTTTAGTGTATTTTATTATACATAGTTTTTGTGTGTATGAGTGTTTTCAAGTACCTCGCCATATAGGCAGCCATACTTCGATTTCAGAGGAGTTGCCGTGATGATTGTAGCAGTTGATAATGATGGTGGTGGTGGTCGTGGTGTGTGTGTGTGTGAATGAGTGTGAGTATGTGTGTGTGTATGTGTATGTATGTGTGTGTGTGTGTGTGTGTGTGTGTGTGTGTGTGTGTGTGTGTGTGTGTGTGTGTGTGTGTTATTTTTTATTTTATTCTTTTTATATCGAGGATAATGGGATAAGCACTCATGTGCTTTTTTCATCCAGTCCCCATGTGTATGCAGTTGTGTAAATATTGTCAACTATTCCCACCGGCACACAATGGCCTAAGCGGAACAGGATTTAACGTGTGTGTGTGTGCGTGTGTGTGTGTGTGTGTGTGTGTGTGTGTGTGTGTGTGTGTGTGTGTGTGTGTGTGTGTGTGTGTGTGTGTGTGTATGTGTGCGTGTGTGTGTGTTGCAGAGGCATGTGATTTATTCGATCTATCTTTTTCATTTCGATGATAATGGAATAAGCACTGCTGTGCTTATTTTGCATTCAGTCCCCGTGTGTGCAGTTTTGACAATTTTATTTATTCCTACCGGCGCATGATGGCCTACTCTTACGAAAAGTGGAACATGTTTTAACGTGTGCGCAAGATGTTCTGCGTGCGTTCACACACAGGACCTCGGTTTACAGTCTCACCCGAAGGACGTTTAGGGGGAATGGAGTCGGCACTGATGTTAACTCCAGAGGGAAAATCCTCATGAACGAGATTGGAACCCGGGTCAGCAGATCACGAGCACATCACTGTGACCACCAGGCTGTCCCGTTCCCCGTGTGTGGAAATATGTCAGATAAATATGGGGTGTTTGCACAGAGGGCACAACGTGTGGATTGTGTAAGGGGAATCAGCTGTGAACTCTCTGGTGGTGTGTACATACGTAGGTACACACACACACACACACACACACACACACACACACACACACACACACACACACACACACACACACACACACACACACACACACACACACACACACACACACCACACACACGCATACATACATGCATACATACATACATACATACATACATACATACATACATACATACATACATACATACATACATACATAATAATAATAATAATAATAAATGGAATTTATATAGCGCTATATCTTGCAAAAACAAATCAAAGCGCTTGCATTCAACCAATTCTTGCACATGCAGCCAACAACAATTTAGATTTTTAACAAAGTCAATGCACACACACACACACACACACACACACACACACACACACACACACACACACACACACACACACACACACACACACACACAGAGGTCAAGCACTTTGGCAGGGTGGTGGATAGTTCAGCTGTTGAGAGCAGGGGCAGAAGATGAAACAGGATAGGAAAGTCTTAGCTTTGAAACAAGTGTGTCTTGAGGCTGGATTTAAATGTGTCATAGGTAGGCTTTTTACGAAGGGAGAGAGGGAGATCGTTCCAGATCACTGGACCAGAAACAGAGAAAGCACGACGGCCGATGGTGGATTGATTGAATCTAGGTATTTGTAAGCGCAGGGTATCTGCAGCAGAGCGGAGGGAACGAGAAGGAGTGTAAGGGTAAGACATTCACAGAGGTAGGAGGGTGCTGTTTTGTGAAGACATTTATAACAGAGAGTACTGATCTTATAGTTTACTCTCTGTGGCACAGGCAGCCAGTGGAGAGATTGCAAGAGAGGAGTAATGTGCT
>CM060345.1:36025013-36030013 GCA_030674155.1 Stramonita haemastoma
TCAACAAGTGCATTGGCAAGGCTGCTACTACCTTAGGACGCCTCACCATCCACATCTGGGAGAACCCAAAGCTGACAATTTCCACCAAGATGGCAGTGTACAACGCCTGCATCGTCAGCACTCTCCTTTATGGCAGTGAAACATGGACAACATACTCCAAACAGGAGCGCAAACTGAACAGCTTCCACCTGCGCTCTCTCCGTCGCATCCTCGGCATCCACTGGAGTGACAAAGTTACCAACGCTCAGGTCCTCGAGGTTGCAGGTCTTCCCACGATGTGCACACTCCTCAGACAACGCAGACTCAGATGGCTTGGTCACGTGCAAAGGATGGAGGATGGACGCATTCCTAAAGATCTCCTCTATGGTGAACTTGCCTCCGGCAAGAGAAGCATTGGCCGCCCTCAACTGCGCTACAAAGACGTCTGCAAGCGTGACATGAAAGCCCTGGACATCAACACAGAGAACTGGGAGGAGGTAGCGGCTGACCGCAGCAAATGGCGCAGTGTTCTCCACAAACAGCTGAAGTGTGGTGAAGAAAAGATCCACACCGCAGCAAACGAAAAGAGAACCAAGCGGAAGGCATGTCTCCAGCCACCTCAACAAGCCACTATATGCATCGGATGCAACAGAGATCTGCCACTCCCAGCATTGGACTGACCAGCCACAGCCGGCGCTGTCGCTGAACAAATGACCTTCTTTGGCGCGAATCCCATAGTCGACACCGACTGACGGGGGCCTACCTACCTACCTAACTGACCTATTTAATGTAAGTGTTTAAACATATATATATATATATATATATATATATATATATATATATATATATATATATATACATACAACTCATTATACATTATGTGATAGTATATGATAGTTACATGTGTACATATGTGTTTTATGTATTGTGTGTGTGTACATTAATTTAATGATTTTTAAAACTGAATTGTTTCTGGTTGCTTGTGTAAGAATAGGTCCAATGCAAGTACTTTGATTTGTTTTATAGGATATAACGCTATATATTCCATGTATTGGTTTACTACTACTACTACTACTACTACTACTACTACACTACTACTACTACTACTACTACTACACTACACTACTACTACTACTACTACTAACCACACCACACCACCACCACCACACCACCACACCACACCACCACCACACTACTACTACTCTATCTACTTTTACTCTATCTACTTCTTTTTTTTTTTCATCTCTTCTCTCATTCTTATTATTATTATTATTATTATTATTATTATTATATATTATTATATTATTATTATTATATATTATCATCATTTACTGGTGTTTAGCTGGCTGACTGATAAACTGCTTGGCTGCCGGACTGATAAACTGACAAACTGCTTTTTTTTGTTTTTGCTTTTGTTTGTTTTGACGTTTTGTTTGTTAATTTGTGTTTGTTCGTTTCTTGAGTTTTTTTTGTAGCTGTTTGTTTGTTTTGTTGTCTTTTTGTTTGTTTGTTAACTTTTTGTTAGTTCGTTTTTGGTTTTTGTGTGCTTGTTTGTTTTGTGTCTTTTTGTTTGTTCACTTTTGTGCTTTGTTTGTTGGCCTTTTATTTGTTTTTTTGTTTGTTGGCTTTCTCTTTGTTGGCTTTTGGTTTGTTTGTTTGTGTGTGTGTTTGCTTGGCTTTTTGTTGCTCACGGTTGTCTTGCTGTTGCTGTTCTTGCTTTCAGACAGCCTGGTGACTCACGAGGACAAGGTAGCCATCCACAGCGCCACAATTTGGGGAGCTCTGCGGGGTCAGTGGATCACTGATCACTGTCAACTTCATCGTCGTCATTGGGTTTCTTTAAACTTCCGTCTTGCTTTTCTCTCTCTGTCTCTCTCTGTCTGTCTCTCTGTCTGTCTGTCTCTGTCTCTCTGTCTGTCTCTCTGTCTGTCTGTCTCTGTCCCTCTCTCGTCTCTCTCTGTCTCTCTCTCCTCATTCTCTGTCTCTCTCTGTCTCTCCTGTCTCTCTGTCTATGTCCTGTCTGTCTCTCTCTTTTCTCTGTCTGTCTGTCTGTCGTTTGTCGTCTGTCTGTCTGTCTTCTCTGTCTCTCTCTGTCTTCTCTGTCTCTCTCTGTCTCTCTGCTCTCTCTGTCTCTGCTCTGTCTCTCTCTGTCTCTCTGTCTCTCTGTCTCTCTGTCTCTCTGTCTCTCGTCTCTCGTCTCTCTCTCTCTCTCTCTCTCTCTCTCTCTCTCTCTCTCTCTCTCTCTCTCTCCTCCTCTCCCTCTCTTCCTCTCTCTCTCTCTCTCTCCTCCCCCCCCTCCCTTAGTTCCCATACAGCCGACAGTAGTAGTGTAGTTAACTAACAGCTTTGCCCGACATCAGAATGATAACAGAGATAACAAACAGAGAGAACAAACAGAGATAACAAACAGAGACAACAAACAGAGATAACAAACAGAGATAACAAACAGAGATAGCAAACAGAAAGAAGAAACAGAGAGACAGAGATAACAAACAGAGATAAGAAACAGAGATAACAAACAGAGATAACAAACAGAGAGAACAAACAGAGAGAACAAACAGAGAGAACAAACAGAGATAACAGAGATAACAGAGATAACAAACAGAGATAACAAACAGAAATAACAGAGATAACAAACAGAGATAACAAACAGAGATAACAAACAGAGATAACAGAGATAACAAACAGAGAGAACAAACAGAGAGAACAAACAGAGATAACAGAGATAACAGAGATAACAAGCAGAGATAACAAACAGAGATAACAAACAGAGATAACAAACAGAGATAACAGAGATAACAGAGATAACAAACAGAGATAACAGAGATAACAAACAGAGAGAACAAACAGAGAGAACAAACAGAGATAACAGAGATAACAAACAGAGATAACAGAGATAACAAACAGAGATAACAAACAGAGATAACAAACAGAGATAACAAACTGCCCTCTGACTTGTTGGCTTGTGGTGACTTTAGTCCTCTTCACTATAAAGCCATTCTGAGGTAGACAGTAAGGCTCTTGGATAAAACCACCATGACAGACAGACAGACACACAGACAGACAGGTAGACAGACAGACAGACACACAGACAGATAAATAAGCGGACAGACAGACAGACGGACGGACGGACAGACAGGCACGCAGACAGATAGATAGATAGACAGACGGACAGACGGACAGACGGACAGACGGACGGACAAACAGACAAACAGACAGACAGACAGACAAGCAGACAGACAGGCAGATAGACAGACGGACAGATATACAGACGGACGGACAGACAGATAGATAGATAGGCGGACAGACGTACAGACGGACAGACAGACAGGCAGGTAGGCGGACAGACAGAAGGACAGATAGATAGGCGGACAGACATACAGACGGACAGACAGACAAATAGAAAGACAGAAACACAGACGGACAGACAGTCGGACAGACAGACGGACAGATAGACAGATAGACGGATAGACATACACACATACATACATAATACATACATACATACATACATACATACATACATACATACATACATACATACATACATACATACATACATACATACATACATATTATGTATATATATATATATATATATATATATATATATATATATGTATACATACATACATACATACATACATACATACATACATACATACATACATACATACATACATACATACATACATACAGGCACGCACACACACACACACACATACACACACACGCACGCACACACACACACACACACACACACACACACACACACACACACACACACACCACACACACACACACACACACACACACACAACACACACACACACACACACACACAGAGAGTAAGAGCAGGCAAGGGAATGATCAATGATGATGGGTTTTTTTTCAGGGCTGGAAACGTTTAGTCAACTCCCTTATGAGGAGGAAGGCAAGGTAATGAACACTGCAATAAACAGATGGATGAATGACTACAGAAAAGCTAAATGTGAAGGTGTCCCATAACCTGTGTGGTCGTAGGGGAGCGAGGCACCAGAGACCTCAGCTTCTCTAGGGGCCAGCATATTGAGGGCGGTGCCCATCTCCTCTCCCTCGCTGCTTTACCTTCCCTGACCCTAAAGAGGGCAGGTACCCATTGACAGCTGGGTGACCTGGGGGACTGTACTGAAGCCAAGGCGCGCAAACGGTCACCCATCAATTTGGTTACCACACTCAAAGCTGCTTAACCTTGGCTTGGGGGAAAGCGAGTGCTCTGACCTCTGAGCTGTCTCGCCCTTTTGGTGGTAAACTGGACAGTAGTCAATTAATGGCGGGTGTATAAATACTCAATGATCGATTCATCAGTCAGTGTGATGTACGTTGTGTGTGTTAACAAGTTCGTGATGAAAAAATGGACGATGTATGTTGTGTATTAACAGTTTGTGATGAAGAAATCGGCGATGTATATGATGTTGACATTAATTTTTTGTGATGGAGAAATGGACGATGTGTGTGTGAGTGTGCGTGTGTGTGAGTGTGTGTGTGTGTGTGTGGTGTGTGTGTGTGTGTGTGTGTGTGTGTGTGTGTGTGTGTGTGTGTGTGAGTGTGTGTGTGTGTGTGTGTGTGTGTGTGTGTGTGTGTGTGTGTGTGTGTGTGTGTGTGTGTGTGTGTGTGTGTGTGTTGTTTAACAGGTTTGTGATGAAGAAATGGACGATGTATGTTGTGTGTGTTCACAGGTTCATGATGAAGAAATGGACGATACATGGTGCGTGCGTGCGTGCGTGCGTGCGTGCGTGCGTGTGTGTGTGTGTGTGTGTGTGTGTGTGTGTGTGTGTGTGTGTGTGTGTGTGTGTGTGTGTGTGTGTGTGTGTGTGTGTGTGTAAAGGTGAGGATGAAGAAATGGACCATCCAGGACACCCCCCGGTTTTCTCATCGCGGTTTCCTGATCGACACCTCCCGACACTACCTCCCCTTGCCCATCATCAAGAAGCACTTGGTAACGGTGGTGACATTGCTGACGTTTGTAGTAATGCTCCCTG
>CM060345.1:36040013-36055013 GCA_030674155.1 Stramonita haemastoma
TTTTCGTTAAAACCTTTTTTTTTGAATGCATTTTGTTGTGACCAATACATACATGCATGACAAGGGTTATCGATAACAATAATAGACGTTAACCACTTGCAGTTGTATGGTCAGGAGTGCACATTAATATTGTACATAATGGAATGCGAACGCACGCAGAACATCTTGTGCACACATTAAACCCGTTCCGCTTTTCAAAAGAGTGGGCCATTGTGTGCCGGTGGGAACGAAGGACAAAACTGCATACACACGGAACTGGATGTGAAAAAGCGCACGGGCGCTTATTCCTTTAGTAGTAGGCACCCATCAGTCTCGGAAGACTGTGGAGTTGCACTCTAGTCTTTAGAGCGCAAAGCCTGGGTAAGTAAGTATGGAGGGCAAGCTGTTACCCATGCAGCAGACCCCCCTCTCCACGGTACTGGAATGATCCATTTGGAAAGGCAATGACCGATACGAATGGTTCCAGTACCGTCGCAGGAGCCACCAGAACGTTGCCATATACAGCCCCGAGCCGCCCTGGGACTCCAACTCCCCGACTTTTCCTCAGGGATGGAGTCTAAACAAGACACCTGTTGTGGTTGGCTCTTCCGAAAGGCGGAACGGGGATTTAACGTGTGTGCAAGATGTTCTGCGTGTGTTTGCACACAGAGCCTCGGTTTATAGTGTCACTCGAATGACTGTGACATTCAGTTATTCCGTTATCCTCGATATGATAGAATAAATAAGATAAAATATAAACAAATAAATAAATAAATAAATAAATGAATAAATGCATGTAAAAAAAACAAACGTGCACCAGCGCTTATTCCATTATCCTCGAAATAAAAGAAAGAAAAGACAAGAAGAAAAAAAACGTGTCTGTGCATTTCATGAATTTCCCTGTCTTAGTGCCTGTACACTCTGTGGGGATAGTGGGAGGGGAGGGGGAAGGGGGGGGGGGAGAGGAGGGGGGTGGGCTCTTTCAGTGTAAACAGCATCCACACCTTCCGGAAATCATGTGCAGGAAATGTCCACTTTTCTATCTCTCTCTTGGTTTCTTCTGTCTCTCTCTCTCCTCAACTCTCTATCCTCTCTCTTGTTCATTTTCTGCCTCTGGATCTGTGTGTGTGTGTGGTGTGTGTGTGTGTGTGTGTGTGTGTGTGTGTGTGTGTGTGTGTGTGTGTGTGTGTGTGTTGTGTGTGTCGCACACGCGTGCATGCATGCAAGTGTATGTGCATGCAAGAGTTTGTGTGTTGTTGATGTGATGCTGATGTGATGTGATTGTGTGTGATGTGTGTGTGTGTGTGTGTGTGTGTGTGGTGTGTGTGTGTGTGTGTGCCATGCGATTGTGTGTGCATGTGGTGTGTTGATGTGATGATTGTGTGTGTGTGTGTGTGTGTGTGTGTGTGTTGTGTGTGTGTGTGTGTGTGTGTTTATGTGTGTGTGATGTGTGTTTGTATGTGTTGATGTTCATAGTGTGTGTTGTGTGTGTGTGTCATTGTGTGTGATGTGTCATTGTGATGTGTCATGTGTGGTATATGTGTTTGTGTGTTCATTGTGATGTGTCATGTGTGATGTGTATGTGTTGTTGATGTGTCATGTGGTGTGATGTGTCATGTGTGTGATGTGTCTGTGTCTGTGTGTGTTGTGTGTGTGATGTGTCTGTGTGATGTGTCGTTTCGTGTTTTGTGTTTTTGTTCATGTGTTGATGTGTCATGTGTGTGATGTGTATGTGGGGCATGTGTCATGTGTGATGTGTCATGTGTGTGTTCCTTTCCAAAGGCCCAGAGCTGCTGCTACAGCTGAGCGATTGTGGAGCCCCAGCACGTGACTGACGTGGACACTGCCGCTTTCCGATTGGACAATCACAGATGTCGTCTGCTAAGGCAAGTAGCACTGATCCATTGGCTACACACCAGTATTGATTTTGACCACTTTTCCCTCTTTTTTCCTATATCAGTCTTGCATTCGCACTGCACGTACTAAGGCATCTACAGAAATTAAAAGTACCTTTTTCAAAAGACTAACCCCTGACTCAAAACTCATGTGATTTTGCACAAATTTGGTAGGTTTAAACTTTTTTTTAGCAAACAGTCCTTGGCCATACTTCTGCTAGCTTCCTAACCTCAATATGCATGCGCGGGGTCAAGGGTGTAAGAGCACAAGCAATCGTCATTGGATGACCATTTCCCACTTTCTCCTGACTGCCTGGTATTGCTCTATGTCCTCAATCGCAAATACAAGTGCACAGTGCATTTTGTCATACTTTAAAAAGTCTGTGAAAATCAAGGGAAAAAATGGTTCGACCTGCACGCTATAGAAAATACTACATGACCTGCAAGCTAATGCAAGAGTGTAACCTGTATCACTGCGGTAAGACCCCTCCTCTTTTCTTCTTTCTCATCTTTCTTTCTGTCTTTATTTTGTGAACACATAATATATATATATATATATATATATATAATATATATATATATATATATATATATAATATATATATATATATTATATATATATATATATATGAGGAAAAAGTAGTGAGGAAAGACAAGTGCAGGTACCAACTTCTCAATCATTTTGAAAATGACTTATAAAAATTCAAACAAAACAAAATGAAATGAAAATAAATTCTAGGGAATAATGTCTTTCAGTGGCAGCATTGTAGGCATTTCTGAGTAAGAACCATGCCTTTGGCCTGACCTGACTCGAGTTTCGGCTCCTGGATGAGCCCTCATCAGAGGTCCTGGCGGTGATTGAAACTCCACCTGCTGTGGTACCTTACGCAAGACACTTTCAGAATTTAAAAGTGTCAATTGCATTCAAATGAATATTTTTTATATGCTGGTGTAGCTTTGTTGTTGTTGTTGCTGGTGTAGCTGTTGTTGTTGTTGTGTGTGGTGTAGCTTGTTGTGGTGTGTGTAGCTGTTGTGTTGTTGCTGGTGTAGCGCAGCTGTTCATGTTGTTTGTCATGTTCCCCAGCTGAACACTCTGGAGGGTCCCCTAGAACAGGCAAAAAGTCTTAGGTTTGAAATGAGTGTGTCTTGAGGTTGGATTTCAATGAAGAGAGAAAGTTCCAAAGCGAAGGAGGGAAACAGCAACCCCCAACTCCCCAAACCAACCACTGTGCACACTGGTCCCCAGGCGCGGACTGCCAGCTGCCCCCATCCTGCCCGGCCACTGTGGGGACCACGACTTTGGCATGGGGAGGGAGAGCGACCCACAAGGCTCCCCCTCCACCTGTGGGTCCGGACGTGACGTCACTTGCTCCCCAGCCGCCATCTTGGTCCTGCTGTGTGTTCTTGGCGCTGATGGCGGGAACAGTATGATGGGGGGCTGGTTTGTTTGGGTTTTTTTGCTTTTGGTAGCAGAACTAATCAGAGCCATGGTTAAGTTGTACCGTTGATGGTATAAGTATAATGCTGGCGTGTGTGTGTGTGTGTGTGTGTTGGTGTGTGTGTGTGTGTGTGTGTGTTGTGTGTGTGTGTGTGTGTGTGTGTGTGTGTGTGGACGTTGATGGCAGTGGGTAGAATGAACTGGCTGTTATTTTTGCTTTGTAATCAGTGTACTATATGCCCTTGCAGTGTAGAACAGTGTACAGTATGGTAAAAGGTAAAGGTGTCTCATAACCTGCGTGGTTGTAGGGGAGCGAGGCATCAGAGACTTCAGCTTATTTAAGGGCCGGCACATTGAGGGCGATGCCCATCTCCTCTCCCTCGCTGCTTTACCTTCCCTGACTTAAAGAGGGCAGGTACCCATTGACAGCTGGGTGAACTGGGGGGACTGTATTGAAGCCAAGGCGCGCAAACGGTCACCCATCTGAAAAGCGGAATGGGTTTTACCAACTTTTACAGTGGTTCATATCAGTGTGTTGGCTGTTCTTTCTGATAAAACTCTTTCGCTATTTTGTTTCAGTCACTCTCGTCATAAAGTCCTGTATTTGAAGTCAAAGTGTAGTTTTTATTCCTGTGCACATTAAGTAAGTTTGTTTGTGGCTGGGGACGGGACAGCTCAGAGGTCAGAGCTCTTGCTTTCCCCCAAGCCAAGGTTAAGCAGCGTTGAGCGTTGTTAGAAAGTGGATGGGTGACCATTTGCGCGCCTTGGCTTCAGTACAGTCCCTCCCAGTTCACCCAGCTTTCAATGGGTACCTGCCCTCTTTAGGGTCAGGGAAGGTAAAGCAGCGAGGGAGAGGAGATGGGCGCTGCCCTCAACATGCTGGCCCCTGGAGAAGCTGAGGTCTCTGATGCCTCACCCCCCTACGACCTCATAGGTTAAGGGACACCTTTACCTTGTTACATCTGTAAACCAAACCCTCCAGTCTTCCTGCCTTTTGGCCTGCAAGCTGTGTTAATTAAGGAATGTTCAGCAGTTGATTGGGAATTAAAGTAACTCAATTTTTGTCTGGTGTCGGTTTTGTATTTCAATGAAATGTTCGGTTAAAAAAAAATTAAGTGTGTGTGCATGTGTGTGTGTGCGTGCGTGTGTGTGTGTGTGTGTGTGTGTGTGTTGTGTGTGTGTGTGTGTGTGTGTGTTGTGTGGTGCGTGCGTGTGTGTGTGTGTGTGTATGTGCGTGCGTGCGTGTGTGTGTGTGTGTGTGTGTGCGTGCGTGTGTGTGTGTTTGTGTGTCTGTGTGTCTGTGTGTCTGTGTGATAGATAAGTAAAAGAAATGTTGAAAACGCAGAGTGGCTTCAAGGTCAGTTCTGGTGTATGATGTGCCTTTCATCAGAGGCCAGAGGCCCCATCTGAATAGACTGTCCTGTACTTTGTCTGTCTGTCTGTCTGTCTGTCTGTCTGTCCGCCCTTCTCTCTCTCTCTCTCTCTCTCTCTCTCTCTCTCTCTCTCTCTCTCTCCTCTCTCTCTCTCTCTCTCTCTCTCTCTCTCTCTCTCTCTCTCTCTCTCTCTCTGTTACCCTTGAAAAATAAACATCATTCATTCATTCATTCATTCATTCATTCATTCATTCATTCATTCATTCACACATTCGTTCATTCATTCTCTCTCTCTCTCTCTCTCTCTCTCTCTCTCTCGGGGGTGAGTTGATCTCAAGGTAACAACAACACGCATTCTTGTAAGCAGTGTGATAATTACGCATTTTTGCTTAATTAAGAGTGTAATCAGACCTTTTTGACAGTAGCTACCTACACAGTGTGATGACTGACAGTCTGCTGATCACGGTGATATAAGTTGTATGACTGTCAGTAACCATGCCGCTGAGCAGTGAGGGTTTTCGTGTCAGGTGTGGCATTTTCTTAGGAGTTTACCTGAACTTTATGGCTAAGCGTGTCAAGTTTGTACTCAAAATGCGTACAAGACTTGTGACTGCGCGGAACAGAGTCGATGTTTCCCTCTTCGTGTTTGTGGCTGCCTACCTGCTCTGCTGTGGTGACGTGGAATTGAACCCCGGCCCTACAGACGGAAGTCAGCCTGCTCAGGAAGGAGGGACAGACACCAATACGGAAACGGTAAACAGAACAGGTGTGGATGACGGGAGTAGCTCTTCCTTGTGTCCCCCCTCTCAGACTTCAGCTGACTCTGCTGTCCCTGGTGTGGCAGTGGATGCTAGTGCCCAGATCCTGGAGATGCTGGGGTCTCTGGGAGGGAAGATCCAGTCCATCGAAAGGAACATGTCTACCATGGCGAGCGACATGGCAAACATCAAGAACGACGTGGGACAAGTCAGAAACAAGTGCGAGGAAATAGGACAGAGGTGTGAAAATCTGGAAAAAGAAAGTCAGCGTCTTACCTCATCACTGACTGAAATCAAAGAAGATGTGGACACTCTCTTCGATGTCCACACAGAAAACAAGACAGACATTCAAAAGTTGTCCTCTAGTTTTGAAAAAATGAAAAGTCAAATGGAAGTGCTAGAAGACAACTGTGAAAAACTGGAAAGTTTCTCCAGGAGAGACAATTTAAGAATGTTCGGTGTCCCTCAAACAGAGAAATTTGAAAATTACGACACCTGTGCCAGACTGGTAGTTGACACCCTCAACAGAGCAGACGGACAAGGACGCTGGACTCCAGGCGACATAGCAAGAGCGCACAGAGTGGGTGTGAGCAGAGATGGACAACCCAAGCCGCTGATTGTCAAATTCCAGCGATGGAAAGACAAAATGGCTGTCATCACCAACCATGACTTGAGGGAGAGACTAAAAGAGAGTGGCGTGACTGTTGCCAATGACTTAACAAGGAAGCAAGCCAGCTTAGTGTCAGAGGCCAGAAAGGAGGGCAAGGTGGCCTACTTCAAGAGAGGCAGGCTTGTGGTGGAGCCCAGACAACCTGACCCAAGGACTTATGCAGAAGTTGCAGCCACTACAAGAAAACCCTTGGATGCCAGATCCTCACCTGGAGCAGGAACGACTAGGACCCCGGAACAGCCAACTGCACTGCGCCCTGAGCAGCCAGAGGTACCGGGACACCGCAACGGGGATTCCCCTTTGGGCTTCCGTGACAGCAGTCATGTCAGCAGTGCACGTGATGTGCGCAGCCGGCGGGATGGAGAGAGAGGCGGTGAGGGGGTTTCCCCTCTTCGCTTCAGTGGCAGCAGTCATGTCAGCAGTGCACGTGATGGGCGCAGCCGGCGGGATGGAGAGAGAGGCGGTGAGGGGTTTCCCCTCTTCGCTTCAGTGGCAGCAGTCATGTCAGCAGTGCACGTGATGAGCGCAGCCGGCGGGATGGAGAGAGAGGCGGTGAGGGGGTTTCCCCTCTTCGCGTCAGTGGCAGCAGTGCACGTGCACCACGCAGCCAGCGGGGTGGAGGGGGAGGAGGTAACGGGGGTTCCCCTTGTGGTCGCGGGCAGGACAATCACGGCCACAGAGCACGTGATGCACGTGAGCAGAACGAGGAAGGCGGAAATGGTGAAGGGGGTTCCCCTCTTCACTTGAACCAGGACAATCAGAGCGACACGGGACGCACTGCGCGTGCGCAACGTGGCGGAAGAGGGAATTCCGCACGTGGCAGACAGACCAGTACGGGTCTACACCACTTCTGGTCCCCTCGGCCTTCCCCTCCTGTCAACAAGGGCCCAGCCAACAATGCGCGACCCAGACGGTCAACTCGCAACGCACCGTAGGACAGGCCGGACCATCTTGGGACTCTGAACTTCCTTCTTTACAATGTTGAAAATTTGTATAATAAAATAAACGATTTTGCTTTCATTGATTATGTTTCTTCTTTTGATGTTGTTTGTTTAACAGAAACTTTCATTGATGATGTATTTGATTATAGTGGTATTTTTCGTGATTTTGTCAAACTTGCTGCTCCTGCTAAAAGACTGTCTCGTTTAGGTAGAAACTCTGGAGGCGTTCTATTGCTAGTAAGAAAATCTTTGTCAGCTTTTATCTCAGAAATCAACATTAATTGTCAAAATACTGTAGCTGTAAAGATTAAGAAGTCTTTGTTTAACTGTGACAAGGATGTGCTGATGGTGGCATGTTATGTCGTACCAGAAAATGGCCCATTGTATGACACAATGGCGATTAAGGATGGTGTAGTGAATTTAGAAGAAAGCCTCCTGCAAGTTCTTCAGAATGATAACATGCATTTACTGATCCTTGGTGATCTGAATGCAAGAACTGGGAGTGCACAGCCTAGCCAGGAAGATGTAGTTAGTTATACAACTACCTTTGAGGATGATAATGATGATAACGAAGATTCTTTTGGTAATGATATTTTAAGGCGAAACTCAAAAGATAGTACTGTAAATAGCTTTGGCCAATCCTTGTTAAACTTGTGTTTTATGTTTGATTGTGTTATATTGAATGGTTGTTGCGAGAGTGTTTCTAATGGAGATTTCACATATGTTTCACCACATGGATGCAGTGTTATTGATTATGTTATTCTGTCAAAAGATATGTTTTCTCCTAACTGTTGTGATATGAATGTTAGTGATCATATTGATTCATGGCACTTGCCTGTTGAATTCGTGTGGAAAAAAACAGAGGTAGACACCAGTCCACAGAATGTAGTCAATGCAGGCACTGAGGAGCGTTTTATCTGGTATGAAGACTGTCTACACACGTATGTAGATGAACAAAAGTCAGCAGACTTCAAGCAAAAGTTAGAGCAGGCAGTCATATCTATTAATACTGATATTAACACCTCCTTGAATATATTCATGGAAACACTGTACAGTGCAGCTGCTTGCATGGTAAGAACAACAGGGAATAGGAAAAGAACAAACGACTGGTATGATGAAGAATGTAAGCGAAAGAAAAGAAGAGTGAGAGGATTATTAAGAAAATTTAAAAGAACAAAAAGAATGTGTGAAGAAAAAAGGATAGCATATGTAACAGAAAGAAAACAATACAAACTTTTGTTAAAAAAGAAGAGAAATGACTTTGATGAAGCAAGATTAGTGAAACTTAAGGAATCGATTCATGATGCAAAACTGTTTTGGAAAACTATTCGGTCGGTAAACAGAAAAAAATCAATTTATAATAACATTAGTATTAATCAGTGGTATGACCATTTTTTTGCACTATTTAATGAAGAAGAAGAACCACAGCTAGAAGAAAATGGCGAAATTGAAGAGGATGACTTGTCAGATGTTTCCATGGCAACATGTAATGAGCCAATTTCTAGACAAGAAGTTATAGCCAGCATTGGTAAACTCAAGTCTGGAAAGAGTGCTGGTCCTGACAAGATTGTCAGTGAAATGTTGAAACATGCTGGTAATGATGTTATTGATTTTCTTGTTTCCTACTTTAATAAACTCTTTGATTTTGGCCTTTTCCCCGTGGAATGGTCAAGATCAATAATAGTGCCTATCTTTAAAAAAGGAGATATAGACCAGCCAGGCAATTATCGCGGAATAGCGTTGACTAGTATAGTTAGCAAAGTCTACACTGGTATTTTAACCAAAAGGCTTTCTACATGGGCTAGGGAAGAGGAAAAGATAACTGAACAACAAGCAGGCTTCAGAGCAGGTTACAGTACAGTCGACCACATTTTCACACTTTTCGCCATTGTTCAAAAATTTTTGCTACGAAATGCTAAACTTTATGTTGCCTTTGTTGATTTTAGAAAGGCATTTGACTCTGTAAACAGAAACAATTTGTGGAGAGTTTTGAGAAAATATGGTGTAAATGGCAAAATGTATAAAGCTGTACGAAGTGTCTATAATTCTGTATTGGCATGTGTGCGTGATAAGAATTATTATTCAGACTATTTTGGTTGTCCAAAAGGAGTTAGACAGGGTTGCCTGCTCAGTCCTCTATTGTTTTCTTTATTCATAAACGAATTGGCTCTTGAAATGTCCAAAACTGGAAAACATGGCATCCAACTGATATCTGATACTGTTGAAATATTTTTATTGTTGTTTGCTGATGACATTATTTTATTATCTGATACTGCTGTTGGTCTCCAAAATCAATTGAACTGTCTTAAGAGAGAAGCTGATAGATTGTGTTTGGTTGTTAATCTTGAAAAGACAAATGTAATGGTTTTCAGAAAGGGAGGGTACTTAGGCTCTCGGGAAAGGTGGGTGTATGGGAATGAGCAAATTAAGGTCACTAATTCTTATAAATATTTAGGAATGGGTTTCACAACAAAATTAAGCATTAGTAGTGCTCTGGTAGATGTTTGTAGCAAAGGAAAAAGAGGGGTTATGGAAATACTGAAATCCATGAAAAAATTAAATACAGCAGATCTAGAATTGTTTTGGAAGATGTTTGACACACAAATAGAACCAATATTAACGTATGCATCTGAGGTTTGGGGATTGTGTGAGGAAGGTAAGCTAATTGAAAAAGTTCACACATTCGCTATAAAGAGATTTCTATCTGTGCCCTTGCATGCATCCAATAATTTAGTCTATGGGGAAAGCGGAAGATATCCGTTATACGTAAGAACATGTGTTAAAAGCATTAAATATTGGTTAAAATTGGCTAAACTACCAGCCTCTAGAATATGTAGGCAGGCCTATGAAATGCTGGTCTTACAACATGAAACTGGTCGACACAATTGGGTGTCTAATGTACAGAAAACTTTATGTGAGAATGGATTTGGTATTGTGTGGCTGAGTCAAGGTGTAGGATGTGAATATAGTTTTATAAATGAATTTAAAGATAGACTTATTTCATGTTATAAACAGAATTGGCATTCGGAAATAGTGAATAATGACAAATACAGGTGGTACAGCTCGTTTAAGAGCGTATTCCAAACAGAGAATTATTTGTCTTTTCTAACCAACAAATGGTGCAAGATCAGCCTAACTAGATTTCGGCTGAGAGTTAGTGGCCTTAAAAATTGTAAGCAATGGTTTTCAAGTGAAGATAACTCTAATGATAGTATGTGCCCTTCATGCCAAAATGCCACAGAAGATGAAGCTCACTTTCTCTTCAACTGTGTGGCGTACTCTGAAAAACGCAGAAACTGTGAAACACTAAATGTCCTTACAGGCACCACTGATATTAATTCTGTTACTAATATGCTTTCTGACAGCAACGAAGTGAGAATAAAAAGCTTAGCTAAATTTATCGGCGAAGCAATGAATATCAGAAAAAAGATAATGGAACAGAATCTTTAGTTCCCGGATGGTCCATCATAGATCCTATGCGTGCGTGCGTGCGTGCGTACGTGCGAGAGAGAGAGAGAGAGAGAGAGAGAGAGAGAGAGAGAGAGAGAGAGAGAGGAGAGAGAGAGAGAGAGAGAGAGAGAGAGAGAGAGAGAGAGAGAGAGAGAGAGATGTGAGTGGAAAAGGAACTTGTTTAGTTGTACAGCTAAGTGCGGAGCGAGAGGAATATTTGAAGACTGACTATTATTATGTTACACAAAACTGAACTTGTTATCCCCCCCCTTGTCTACAGGGCTGTAATGTTGAATGGACAATAAAACTGTGTCAGTGTCAGTGTCAGTGTCAGTGTCTCTCTCTCTCTCTCTCTCTCTCTCTCTCTCTCTCTCTCTCTCTCTCTCTCTCTCTCTCTCTCTCTCTCTCTCTCTCTCTCTCTCTCTCTCTTCTCTCTCTCTCTCTCTCTCTGCTTTTACGTCCTTTTTTTTTTTAAAGGAAAACAAGATCTTTAAAAGTAACTTTGGTCATTAGAGTAGGGAGGGAAAACGAGTGTGAATGACTTCTGTTCTAATCCAATCATGTTGTTTAGGGCCTGCAGCCCCGCCCACCTCAGGGCTGTGTCCTCCTTGACATTTCAGCCTGGGATTAAAACTGTGCAACTGTATGCACGTTAAAACTGTGCAACTTTATACACATTAAAACTGTGCAACTTTATACAACTGTGCAGCTCTAAAAATATATTAAAACTGTGCAACTGTATACACATTAAAACTGTGCAACTGTATGCACGTTTAAAACTGTGCAACTTTATACACATTAAAACTGTGCAACTTTATACAACTGTGCAGCTCTAAAAATATATTAAAACTGTGCAACTGTATACACATTAAAACTGTGCAACTGTATACACGTTAAAACTGTGCAACTGTATACACGTTAAAACTGTGCAACTGTATACACATTAAAACTGTACAACTGTATACACATTAAAACTGTACAACTGTATACACATTAAAACTGTGCAACTGTATACACGTTAAAACTGTGCAACTGTATACACATTAACACTGTGCAACTGTATACACATTAACACTGTGCAACTGTATACACGTTAAAACTGTGCAACTGTATACACATTAACACTGTGCAACTCTAAAAATATATTAAAACTGTGCAACTGTATACACATTAAAACTGTGCAACTGTATACACGTTAAAACTGTGCAACTGTATACACATTAAAACTCTGCAACTGTATACACATTAAAACTCTGCAACTGTATACACATTAAAACTGTGCAACTGTATACACATTAAAACTGTGCAACTGTATACACATTAAAACTGTGCAACTGTATACACGTTAAAACTGTGCAACTGTATACACGTTAAAACTGTGCAACTCTAAAAATAAATTAAAACTGTGCAACTGTATACATATTAAAACTGTGCAACTGTATTCACGTTAAAACTGTGCAACTCTAGACAGATTAAAACTGTGCAATTCTATACAGATTAAAGTTGTGCAATTCTATACACATTAAAAAAAAAACCCAGCCAACTCTGTTGAGATGAAAACAGTAGAAAAAGCCAAGTCTTTGTCCCGGCCAAAAGCTACGTCAGATATTTCTTTCTTTCTTTCTTTCTTTCTTTCTTTCTTTCTTTCTTTCGAGAATAATGGAATAAGCGTTCATGTGGGTTTTTTTTTACATCCAGTCCCCGTGTGTATGCAGTTTTGTCAGTATTGTCATCATTTCCCACCGGCACACGGTGGCCTACTCTTTCTAAAAACGGAATGGGTTTTAAGGTCGAAACTGATGAAATTTTGTTTACAAGCCCATGTTAAAAGTTATGCCATACATTGAAAGGGCATCACTTGTAAAGCATAAAAATAAAAGATTTACTCAGTTTTATGTAATGGAAACAATCCAATATGGCCGCCAAAACTCAATATTTCAAAATCCTAAGGTTTTTTATCTATAACAAGTATGGGTAACTAAACTGTTTCTACAGACATATTTTACGGTCTGAATTCTGTAATTTTACACAGGGAAATCTCCATAAATGCATCCAGCAATTTTTTATTCCAATAAAACATGTTTTGGGCCACTTTTGGACCTGTGTCTCACCTTAACCAGTGGGCAAGATGTTCTGTAAGTTTGATGTAAGGCCTACATTGACATGTTTTGTTGTAAAATGTTGTGTTGAGATTGTCTTCAGCCATGACAAGCTCTTTACCTGACAAACTGCACTCTCCTTTAAAGGAGAAAAGATCCTCTGAAGTCGGAGTATGGCTGCTGATAATTACAGCGAGGTACTTGACAACAGTCACAGAGGCACACTTCTCATCCGGTGAACTTCCTATCTCACAGTGATTCCCAGGTGGGGTGAGTGAGTCAAGAGTGCACATTCTGGGTGACACCAAGGCTGTTAAGCTGAAGAACACACAACATGTACAACAACAACAACAACAACAACAACAACAACAAACCAACTCTACTGTTGTTCGTCAATTCTAGGCCCTGGCCAACTGTAAGGGTCAACCCAGGACAGTCCCCCCGTTGTGAGAGAACCATACAAACACCACAGAAAGGTCAAGGTGTCTCATAACCGAGGTGGTGGTAGAGGAGCGAGGTGTCAGAGACCTCAGTTCTCCAGGGGCCAGCATGTTGAGGGCGGCGCCCATCTCCTCTCCCTCGCTGCTTTACCTTCCCTTGTCCTGAAGAGGGCAGGTACCCATTGACAGCTGGGTGAACTGGGGGACTGTACTGAAGCCAAGGAGCACAAACGGTCACCCCCGTCTGCTTGGTAATCACGCTTGATGCTTGGCTAGGGGAAAGCGAGTGCTCTGACCACTGAGCTATCCCGTCCCCTCACATACAGAAGGATTATATAAAAAAAAATGTATAAAAAAAAAACCAGCATGCACACAGGTGTTGTGTTTAAACACCATCCCTGAGGAAAAATCGGGAGTTAGAGTCCCCAGGGTGGCTCGGTGCATTATATATATATATATATATATATATATATATATATATATATATATACATATATATATATATATATATATATATAATGTGTAGGCGCTGCACTTGTGGCGACACACTCTCCCCGGGGAAAGCAGCCCGAATTTCACGCAGAGAAATCTGCTGTGACATAAAGTGTAATAAAAAAAAAAACTTTTAAAGGAGCCGAAAACCCAAACCTGATTCCTCAAACGGGACCTTGAACTAAGTAGGTAACCACGCCATGTGGACTGATAGCAGGACAGATGTCTCTGTCTCTCAGTGCACCACGCCATGTGGACTGATAGCAGGACAGATGTCTCTGTCTCCCCAGTGCACCACGCCATGTGGACTGATAGCAGGACAGATGTCTCTGTCTCTCAGTACAGGATGTTTCACAGTGTCAGGAAGGAAGGTGGCAGGATGGTTAAGACGTTCGCCTGGCATGTAACAAGTAAACCGTGAGGCTCTGGGTTCGATTCCCATCCCTGCCCTTTCTTTCCAGTTTGACTGAAAAAACCGAACTTAATGTCAAAGTCATTCAGATGAGACTATAAACCGAGTCTCTGTGAACGAACGAAGGTAGAACATCTTGTACACACGTTAAAACCCCCTTCCGCCTTTCAGAAGGGCAGGCCATTGTGTGCTGGTAGGGGCGGTTGACAACATTTTTTAAAAATCCAGCATGTACACAGGTGTCGTGTTCAGACACCATCCCTGAGGAAATATCGGGAAGATGGAGTCCCCAGGGTGGTTCGAGGCTGTAGGCCTATAATTAGGGCAATGGTCTGGCGGCTTCTGTGACGGCACTGGAACCATTAATTTTGTATCAGCGATTGCTTTTTACAATGGACCATTTCAACAACGTGATGGGGGGGGGGGTATGCTGCATGGGTAACAGCTTACACTCTTAACTTACTTACTCAGGTTTTGCGCTCTAGAGCCTAGAACGCAACTCAATAGTCATCCGAGACTGAGGGATGCCTACTGTTAACAAAGCCACAAGCCACAAGAATTTGTCATGCTCCACAAGAATGAAAATGTGAAAGACTGCGATAACCACCAGAACAATATTTTATTTATTTATTTTATACCACTATGTCACAGCAGATTTCTCTGCATGAAATTCGGGCTGCTCTTACCGGGGAGAGCGTCGCCACAAGTGCAGCGCCTACCCATTATTTTTTTCCCTTAGGGACGGTGTGCAAACACGACACCTGTGTGCATACTGGGTTTTTTGTTTTTGTTAATTTGTCATCCGCTCCTACCGGCACACGATGGCCTGCTCTTCCGAAAGGCGGAACGGGGTTTTAACGGGTGCGCAAGATGTTCTGTGTGCGTTCGTTCGCACACGGGGCCTCGGTTTATAGTCTCATCCGAATGACTTTGACATTCAGTTCGATTTATTCCTCAAACTGAGAAGAAAGGGCGAGGCTGGGTACGAACCCAGAAGCTCACGGCTTACTTGTTGGCAGGCGAACGTCTTAACCATCCTGCCATCTTCCTGCC
>CM060345.1:36060013-36065013 GCA_030674155.1 Stramonita haemastoma
TTGACAAACCAGTACACACTTTGACACGTTCCTCTTTCAACATGTTTTTCTCTTGCTGTTTGACAAACCAGTACACACATACTGGCTCCTCTTTTAACATGTTTTTCTCTTGCTGTTTGACAAACCAGTTCACACATACTGGCTCCTCTTTCAACATGTTTTTCTCTTGCTGTTTGACAAACCAGTTCACACATACTGGCTCCTCTTTTAACATGTTTTTCTCTTGCTGTTTGACAAACCAGTACACACTTTGACACGTTCCTCTTTCAACATGTTTTTCTCTTGCTGTTTGACAAACCAGTACACACATACTGGCTCCTCTTTTAACATGTTTTTCTCTTGCTGTTTGACAAACCAGTACACACATACTGGCTCCTCTTTTGACATGTTTTTCTCCTGCTGTTTGACAAACCAGTACACACATACTGGCTCCTCTTTTGACATGTTTTTCTCTTGCTGTTTGACAAACCAGTTCACACATACTGGCTCAGTGTCTGGTTGGCATGCTGCTGGATCACAATGTCGTCTGACTCGCACATCACAATATCTTCACCACATGAATGATGTAGGACAGATTTTCTTAAGTGTGTATTTCTTTGGCTGTCTCTCAGCCTTTTCTGTACTGATCTATCAGTTAGAGTAGCCGCATACTGTTTGACATTTCCTGTGTGGAATGCACCAACAATATTATCATAGTTCACCTCCGGCTGCAAAATACAGATATCAGCACAGTCACTACAATCAGACATGCAGGGGGGTTCTAAATCAACAGATGAAGGCAACTTGACTGATGTTTTTGTGTTGGTATCCTGTTTGTGTGCTGTTGGTAAGTCTACTACATGCCTATATGCACAAGCTGCATTCCCCTGTTCTACACCACTGTCAGGCAGATACAAGGCACTGAAGACATGGTCACTTTCACACACAACACTTGCCTGCTTCTCTTCATGCTGTCTGGAGTGCTCCTGGTCTCGGCGAATTTGACAAAAGGATCTCTTCCTGTAGTACTGTACTTGTGTGCTGCAATTCACTGTTGGATACCCCATGTTGGTTGTCACTGCTGTGTCCACTGGTTTCAGTCACAAGACAATAACCACACTGTCCCCCTCTCCAGCCACTTTCCAGCTGGAGACTGCATTGTCAGTCAGCAGGGCGCCTAAGGTCCTCTCCACAGCCACTGGAAATCCAGTAACTAGCATGTTTAGACTGAATTACAAGTTTTACTGCTGCTCACAGAAAATCTAGCTCTGTCCCTTCATGTCTGTGACTGACCAGAGAGAGAGAGAGACAAGGCAAGGCAAGGCAAGGCAAAATTCTTTTATTCGAGGATAATAGATAGGGGTGTATGGGGTGCTTAAGGAGAGGTGGTACCTTTGTAAACCTGGCAGTAGCATCCCTCGGGATGGACGGGAGCACTGGTCCTCACTTGGCACTCAACTCTCACTTCTGGGTCCGGGTCCTTAACCCACCCACACCCCGGTAACCGCTTCTACTGGCGGGCGAAACGTTGTGAGGGGCTGGTGCATTCTTAATCACCAGTAGGAGTCTTGGAGAGGAGATGGGCGCCACCAAGCTTCCTCAAGCCCACTGCAAGGACATGATGAGAAAAGCAAAACAGAAACACATGCCGGATCGGTCGAGGCCCGGATCAACAACGACCGCGCTACCCACTGCAAGCCTCCAGGGTGGGAGTGACAAGTGTGCCACTGGAGCAGAACTAACCCTAAAGCTTCCAGCTAAAGGGGTAACCATTGGTACATGGAATGTTAGAACTCTGTACCAAACAGGAAGAGTACAGGAACTCACACATGAATTACAGAGGTATAAATGGGACATCCTAGGGCTTGCGGAAGTCAGATGGACTGGCTTCGGAGAAACAACCACGCAAGACGGCCACAAAATATGGTACAGTGGAGATGAGAAACTACACCAACACGGAGTAGGCTTCATTGTCAGGAAAGAGATTGTGTCAAGCATCATCAACTGCACACCAATATCCAGCAGACTCATCTCAATCAGAGTCTCTGCAAAACCCCAGAATCTCACCATCATCCAAGTGTATGCTCCAACATCTGACTACGATGATGACCAGATAGAAGAATTCTATGAAGAACTTGAAAACGTCATCTCCAAAACGCCCAAAAAAGACATCCTTATTGTGGAAGGCGATTGGAATGCTAAGGTGGGACCTGATGCCTATGACACCTGGGCAGGAACCACAGGACGCTTTGGACTGGGAGAAACAAATGACAGAGGACAGCGGCTGCTGGAATTCGCAAAGAAGCACAAACTAACTCTGGCTAACACACTCCACCCTCACAAGCCATCTAGAACATCAACCTGGCACTCACCAAATGGTCTGATTCATAATCAAATTGACTACATTCTGTCACCCCAAAGATTCAAATCCAGCATAAACAAGGCAAATACAAGAACATTCCCAGGAGCTGACATTGGCAGTGACCACGACCTTGTACTTACCACCATCAGGCTGAAACTGAAAGCAAAACAACAGCCAAAAAGCCCACGCATAAGATTCGACCTGGAAAAACTCAAAGACCCAACAGTGGTTGAGATCTTCCAAGCCAACATTGGAGGAAAGTTCGCCGCACTCACAGCCATTGACAATGATGTGAACACATTAGCCAACAACATCAAAGAAGTGCTAACGACAGCAGCAGAAGAAACATTAGGCAGAAGCAGAACAAAGAAACAACCCTGGGTGACAAATGAGGTTCTTGACCTCTGCGACAAAAGAAGAGAACTTAAGAAGCAAAAGTTCACAAGTCAAGAAGCCAACAACAAGTACATGGATAGCCACAGAGAAGTGAGGAAAAAGATGAGAGAAGCCAAAGAAGCGTGGATAGAAGAACAATGCAACAACATCGAAGATGGAATGGCCAAGGGAAACAGCAAAACAGCTTACAACACTCTGAAAGCACTAACGAAAACCACACAGCCTAAAGCCTCTGTTATTGAAGACAAAGAAGGAAATCTTTTAACGGAAAACAATGCCATCCTCCAGCGCTGGACAGAATACTGTGAGGGATTGTATAACTACCCACTACGCCCAGATACCAACATAGTTTCCAACAAACCCCCTGAACACCAAGATAAAGACCCACCATTACTAAGGTGTGAAGTAGACACAGCTATTAAGCAATTGAAGAAGGGGAAGTCCCCTGGAATCGATAACATCCCAGCTGAACTCATAAAAAATGGAGGGAATGAAACAGCAAGGCGATTCACAGACCTTTGTCAGAAGATCCACGACACCAAAGAATGGCCAAAAGAATGGACACAGTCTCTTGTAATACCCCTGCCAAAGAAAGGAAACCTCAAGCAATGCCAGAACTACAGAACCATCAGTCTCATAAGCCATCCTAGCAAGATCATGCTGCAGGTAGTCCTCAACAGACTGAAAAACCAAGCAGAAAAACTCCTGGCAGAAGAACAAGCGGGCTTTAGACCAAAACGCAGCACAATGGAACAAATTTTCAACCTGAGAATTCTGATAGAGAAGCATCTCCAACACCAAAAAGACTTGTACCACAATTTTATAGACTTCAAAAAGGCCTTTGACAGGGTATGGCATGACGGCCTCTGGCAAGTACTCAGGCACTTCAACATTGACAACTGCCTAATTGAAGTCATCAAGGCTCTGTACGAGAATGCAAGAAGTGCAGTTTTCATGAACAACCACGTGGGCGAGTTCTTCAAGACCACGGTTGGAGTCCGCCAGGGCTGCCTTCTCTCACCTGTACTCTTCAACCTCTTCCTCGAAAACATCATGACAGAGACACTGCAAAACCACCACACTTCCATCTCCATTGGTGGAAGACCCCTTTGCAACCTCAGATTTGCAGATGACATTGACCTCATGGGCAGCAGCAAACAAGAACTGCAAATCCTCACAGACAGTCTAACAGACCGAGCGAGCGCATACGGCATGGAGGTCAGTACAGAGAAATCGAAGATCATGGTCAACAGCGCGAGTAATGACAGCACGGAAATAAAGATGAATGGAGAAATACTGGAAGAGGTGAGCCAATTCAAATACTTAGGCTCCATCCTAACAAAAGATGGCACATCAAACAATGAGGTGAAAGCTCGCATTGCAACAGCAACATCTGCTCTAGTCAGACTCCAGAGGATCATCAGAAGCAACAACATCAGCTTCTGCACCAAATACCACCTCTACAAATCCCTCGTAATATCTATCCTCCTATATGGCTGTGAATCATGGACTCTGACAGCAGAGTTAGAGAGAAGAATCCAAGCATTCGAGAACAAGTGCCACAGAAGACTCCTCAAAATATCATACAAAGAACACAAGACCAATAACTATGTGAAAGAGGAAATCAAAAAGCGTGTGGGCCCCCAAGAGCCTTTGCTCTCCACCATAAAGAGGAGAAAGCTGATGTGGTTTGGTCACACCACAAGACACAACACCCTAGCAAAAACCATCTTGCAAGGAACAGTCGAGGGCAAAAGAAGAAGAGGCCGCCAAAAGAAATCATGGGTTGACAACATCAAAGACTGGACTGCCAAACCCCTGCAACGCCTCCTACTAGCCACACAGGATCGTGAGGCATGGAGGGGGATCTCCGTTGCGTCTTCTCTCATGTCCCCCCTGCGTCCTTTGGGACATGGGACTGAGTGAGTGAGTGAATAGATAAGCACTCGTGTGCTTTTTCACTTCCAGTCCCCGCCCTTTTCAGGGATAACATCAAGATAAAAAGATAGCCTCACAGAGAGAGAGAGAGAGAGAGAGAGAGAGAGAGAGAGAGAGAGAGAGAGAGAGAGAGAGAGAGAGAGAGAGAGAGAGAGAGAGAGAGAGTATATTTTATTAATACATAAGAAAAAGACTGAAAGAAAAAAAGAGACCTCCTTATATAACAAAAGACATTGAATCTGAGTTAAACTTATCTGAAAACCCATAGTACAAATGAACACTTTAGGATATAAAGGTGTAAAATTAATTCTCTTAAATGCAGATC
>CM060345.1:36070013-36105013 GCA_030674155.1 Stramonita haemastoma
CCGCTTTTCATAAGTATAGGCCATTGTGTGCCGGTAGGAACAGATAATATTCACACAACTGCATACACACGAGGACTGGATGAAATAAAGCACATGAGTGCTTATCCCATAATCCTCGATGTAAAAGAATAAAAAAGAAAAGGTTCACCAACATCAGTGAGATTTTTGTATGGCCCTCTTTTGCCCACCATGAAGGTAGCCGCATTCCGACTTGGAGGATGTTTAATCACACCAGTGAGCATGTTTGCTTTGGTGTATTTTTTCTGTTTGTGTGCCTGCTTTTTGGGTTTTTTTCAAGACTTTGTTTCTCGGTTGTTTTTTTTGTTTGTTTTTTCTACTGCCTTTCGTCTTTAGTTATTCTTTTCCTTTTTTCTGTTTTATTTTAAATTCCGTTCAGACCCTTTTCCTTGCTTTTTTAAAATTATTTTTTTTACTTTTCTTCGTGTATGTTTTACTTTGTTTCTCTTTCTCTTCTTTAACCCCCCCTTATCCCTCTTTCCCGCTCATTCTCTCTCCCTCTTTCTCTCTCCCTCTTTCTCTCTCCCTCTTTCTCTCTCCCTCTTTTCTCTCTCCCTCTCTCTTTCTCTCTCCCTCTCTCTTTCTCTCTCCCTCTCTCTTCTCTCTCCCTCTCTTTCTCTCTCCCTCTCTCTCTCTCTCTCTCTCTCTCTCTCTCTCTCTCTCTCTCCTCTCTCTCTCTCTCTCTCTCTCTCTCTCTCTCTCTCTTCATTTCTTTCTTTCTGTTCAACTGTCATTTTCTTGAGCAGTAACACAGACACATCAGCCAGCAAGCAAATGCACACACAGGCCTGCGAAGCAAAAAGTCCGGAAAGACTAACGGAACGGCAAGCTGAAAGAAAGATGCCAGCCAGTTAGCCAGCCTGTTAGCCAGCCTGTTAGCCAGCCAGTGATGTAAAAAAACAAACAAACAAAAAACAGCAAAAGGAGAAAAAACCAGGAAGTTATCACCAACACTGATACCCCATGATACAATTGGGCGACAACTGAAACCAGAGCGTGTTGTATGGAGGCGTGCAGAAAATCCACACCATGCACAGACCACAGCGTGTTGTATGTAGGCATGCAGAAAATCCACACCATGCATCGTGGCCACATAGCGCCATGTTCACCCCCAGGCTACAGGTAATTACTGGTTTTGTTGTTGTGAAATGTACTGGTTTGTTTTACTGTTTGTGATTACATTCAATGTTTGAAATGAACATATTGAAAAGTATAGTGGAGGGGGGGTGGAGGAATTAGTATTTCATGTTGTGGAAAAATGTTGCTTAGATCATTATCATGGGGGGCTGGGGGGGGGGTCAGATTTCCGTGTGCTCTCTCTCCTGTGATTTTATTTCTACTTTTAAAAATATTTACTTGGAGAATAAAGGAATAAACACTCGTGTGTTATTTTACATTAAGTTCCCGTGTGCATGCAGTTTTGTAAAATTAATGTAGTCGAACCTTGTTTGCTAAAAGACAAACACAGCTTGGTCTCCCTCCTTCCCTCCCTCCCTGTCTCTCCCTCCCTCCCTCCCTCCCTCGCTGTCGCTCTCTCTCCCTCCCTCCCTCCCTCCCTCGCTGTCTTTCCCTCCCTCTCTCGCTCCATCTCCGTTCCTATCTCCCACCCTCTCTCTCCTTCAATTAGACCTGCATATCCCTATCGCACATAATGTTTCCTGTGTATTTTCAGAAACTTTGCAGCAATCTTCGACCTACAAACACCTCGATGCTGGACTATGGTTCACAATGATTTTGCCTGGTTAGGACCATGTTTGGTAGCGCAGGGGAGGGAACGGATAACAAGAGGAAAATGTCAACAAAATGTATCAGTTTTGCTCTCTTGGGGTCAATCCTTCACCTTCAAAACCGGATTGTGTGCTGTCCCCAGTCCTTCAGTTTTTCGTTGTGGACTCCATTTTGCACCAGTTTAGCTAGGCGTTCATCTTTAAGGTTTTCATATATGCAAAGTTTGCCAGTTGTATTTATTTCAATTTATTCATTCTTTTATATCAAGGATGATGGAATAAGCACTCATATGCATTTTTATATCCTGTCCCCGTGTGTATGCAGTTTTGTAAATCTTGTCATCTGTTCCCACCGGAACGAGATGTCCTACTTTTACGAAAAGCGGAACAGGATTTAACATATGTGCAAGATGTTCTGTGTGCGTTCGCACAAGGGGCCTCGGTTTATAGTATAATCCGAAAGACTTTTGGGGGAGTGGAGTCAGCATTGATGTTAACTCCAGAGGATAAAATCCCCTTAAACGGGAATCGAAACGGGTCGTCAAATTGCCAGCACAACGTTCTGACCACTAGGCTATCCCGTAACCCCCCCCCCCCCCCCCCGTCCCCCTGTCCCCCAGTTGTCAGGCAGTTAGCTACTTCCTTGCTCAGCTGATTGGCAGATTTTACTTGTAGAATATTTTCCCTTTGCTGTGGTCAGATTTTGCCCCTTGATGTTCGGTGTCCTGGCTTTGAGTTGTTCTTTTTTTAGTGTCTGGCTTGGGTGTCAGTCTTTGTGTCCAGGTGTCAGTCTTTGTGTCCAGGTGTCAGTCTTTGTGTCCAGGCGTCAGTCTTTGTGTGCAGGTTTCAGTCTTTGTGTCCGTCAGTCTTTGTGTCCAGGCGTCAGTCTTTGTGTGCAGGTGTCAGTCTTTGTGTCCAGGCGTCAGTCTTTGTGTCCAGGTGTCAGTCTTTGTGTCCAGGCATCAGTCTTTGTGTCCAGGTGTCTGTCTTTGTGTCCAGGTTTCAGTGTGTGTCCGGCTTTGGTTCCAGTATTTGTGTTTAATAGTGTTTAGTAGTTTCACTCTTGTGTCCAGCTTCCAGTCTTTGTGTCTGGCTTTCAGTCTTTGTGTCCAGGTTTCAGTCTTTGTGTCTGGTTTGTTTTTGTGTTCATGTTTAATTTTTTGCCTGGCTTTCAGTCTTTGTCAGTTTCAGTCTTTGTGTCCATGTTTCAGTCTTTGTGTCCATGTTTCAGTCTTTGTGTCCAGGTTTGGTTCAGTTTTTGTTAGAGTTTCCCTGTCAGTTGTCTTTAAATGATCACTGGGCACCTTCCGATTGCAATCAGTATTTCTTGCACAAATAAAACATTAGTATCAACTAAAACTAAGTTTAAAAATAGAGATAAAATATCATAAACCTAGAATAAAAATCTAGCAAAAGTAAAATGACGGATAAAAAGTCAAAGATAAAACAAAAAGTAGGGTTTAATCTAAACTTAAGATAAAATAGAATAAAACAAAACAAAATAAAATGAATTTAAAGTAAGGCACAGTCTTAATCAAAATAAGTAAAACAAAAAATAAAATAAAATGAAAAAAAAATAAAACAAAATAAAATGGATAACTAAAAACTAAATAAGAAGTTTCAATAAAATAGTGAAAAATCGTGCAAGAAATCTGAGAGCAATCTGGGTGACAGTGATCTATCTTCTCATCCGAACACACCCCCCCCCCCCCCCCCCCCCCACCTACTATGGCTTAGAGACTAGGGTCATGAGGCATTATGACTTGGTCATTTCTTTTCCATTTTTGATAGGTTTCCTTAGTTCTGAAAATGTCCCCACCCATAACGGCTTTCATACGGTTTTCATGAGGTATCGGGACTGTCATTCTCTTCCACTTCTGATAAGTTTTCCATATGTCTGAAAATAACTGAAGCTTTCAGACGGTTTTCATGAGGTATTGTGATTGGTTATCCCCTTCCATTTCTGATGGGTTTCTTTGATAATGTCGCCACCTACAAGGGCTTTGAGACAGGTTTTCCTGAGGTGTTGTGAACTGGTCATTCCTTCCATTCCTAAGGCGTTTCCTTGTCCTTCCCCTCCTTTATTAATTATATAAATACACGGGCACGGGACGGGATAGGGATAGCCTAGTGGTCAAACATTGGGCTCGCAATTTGACGACCTGGGTTCGATTCCCGTTCGAGAAGATTTTTCTCCTGGAGTTAACATCAGTGCTGACTCCACTCTCCCCAAAAGTCTGGATGAGACTATAAACCGAGGTCCCGTGTGTAAACGCATGCAGACCATCTTGCACACACGTTAAATCCTGTTCCGCTTTTCGTAAGAGTAGGCCACCGTGTGCCGGTGGGAACAGATGACATTTACAAAACTGCATACACACGGGGACTGGATGTAAAAAAGCACAAGTGTGCTTATCCCATTATCCTCGATATAAAAGAATAAATAAATAAAATAAGTAAATAAATAAATTAAACATGGGTCCTAACCTGGTGGTGAGTCATTATGTGGATCATCCTGAAGACTCAACAGTAGGCCAGGTTCTGCTGATCATCACCTTGAGTCATCTGCTGCACGAGATCCTGGCATCTGTAAGTAGTGTGCAGCTGCGGATGAGACTTGCAGTGATGTTATAAAGGATTCGGGTATCGTTTATTCTGATTTTAGTTTTTCATTTAAAAATACATATATTTTGTTTCACTTTAGTGTCTGTATATTTTTTTTTTGCACTATCATTTTTTTCTGTCTTATGTTTAGGAGAATCGAGTTCACTTTCTTTTAAAAGAAAAAGTCAGTCAGGATTTTAAGTCTAAAGATCTTGCAGGGTTTGTGTTGCTGCAGACATGGCAGCTTCTAACTCTGGAAGGGAGAGTATCAAGATTGTGTTGACAGAAAAGCCTCCTTGTTGGGAAATTTTATTTGACAAAAAATTATAACGGCCTAGTGTAATTGATTAGAACTGGTTGTATTGTAATGTTTGAATATCTAGCTCCATAAACTAGCTGGACTCAAATTTGACTGAACTGGTGAAGTATGGTGAAATTTGTAAGATGAAATCAAATTGTTACAATACCTGTGCCAATAAAACAGCCAGGTTTTTTCAGTCTACTAATGACTTACTGCTTTCAGGGGCTCTGGGTCTGGAATCAAGGGCCAGTGACCTGAGGTGTGTGAGGGCAGCCATCCTGACCTGCGTTTTCTGAAAGCTAGATCAGGTGTTTGTATTTTTGCTTCTATATTTATCTGAACTTTCTGGTCTGGTGCTTTTGTCTGTCAAAGTTGTTGTTGCTGCTATCCTCTGCTGTTCCTGCCTATGCTTTTTCTCATTCCTCAGCTAGAGCTCTGAGATTCTCCAAAGGTGATTTTTTGTGTATGCGACCAAACTTGGTCACCATTGAGGTTTTGGTGCAGTGTTAAACATTTCACAGTGTTGCATCTGTAAAGTGGTTCACTCTCTAGTTGTGGTTCCAGTCTTCACATTAAGCCTGTAGGTTTTTCTCTAGGTAGAAGGATGAAGTGTTTTTTTAAAGCGATTGAAAAAGACATACTTTTTATGAGATTTGAACTCGTTAACTACCAAATCAGTGCGTTAGCCACCGCACAATTGCAGCTGGGCTACTAATAAAAAAGAATCATGTACTGTTAATGTTAGATTTTTTATTTGAAAATGTGTGATTTTTTGTCTATTCAACGAGGTACCATATGAGCCACAACAGTTCCAGTGCAATCCAAAGTAGAAGGGACTGCTAAACCAGGCCATCAACTCGCCATCCAATGCTGTCTGCTACAAACTGCACCAGAGGCTGCCATGCACGGGTTGGACTTGTGAGCAGCTCCAGACATAGCCCCCAGCACGACTGAAGCAGATAGAAGACACAGCCATTTTCCTCGAGACAGGAGGAGCCTGACTGAATGGGGACAAGCATCACTACTGCTGTACTGCAAACGTCCGTGTAAGTACCTGCGTCAAATGGAGTCAAGATGCCTGACATTTTCGGCAAAATTCAAGTTAGAAAATTGCTGATATTTTTGTGTAACTAAAGCGGTTTTTTTCCCTATAAATAGTGTCATTTGCCGACGGAAATTGTGTGAAATGTTTTAGTTAAAAAACAAAATTTTTCAATGTTTTATATAGTCTTAGTGTATATTAATTTTTGCAGACTGTCGGCAGGAAAAATTAACTGTCCAAATAAGGATTAAAGATAAGAGTTAACACACGTAATGTAATGTAGTAGTTATGAATTAAACTTCTTAAAGTAAGGAAATCAATCCATTGAAATATTTTTAGCTGATAAAATACAGCTGAATTGTGATATAAAGTCCTGCAAATACTAATTTTAAATTAATACTAATTTTAAATCAAATTACTATCAAAGTAACCTGATCAGGTAAATGTCATATACAGCCAAGAAAATCCTGAACTGTGAATGGTAGTGATTAACTCCCTTGCTGCTAGGGGCTGTGGGACTGGAACCACCAGGTGCCTCAGGTTTTCTGTCAGCCATCCTGAACTGGGGCAGGGGGGGCATGCTTTGGAAGAGTGGTGTGGTAAAAGCCAGAAATTAAATGGTCATATCCGCTGATAAAACAAAAGATGAAATATAATGTGAATGTTTTGTGATATTAATATGATCCAATTATGTGATATTGAGATAATAGGCATACTTTGTACTTCTTTTCCAAAAGTGTTTATGAATCTAGATTGTAATCAAAAGTTGAAAGTAAAAGTTTTTTTTTGGTAATTAAGCAAATGATTAAATGTAAACAGTGCCTTTACAGAATAGTTGTATAGACTTGCTACATGGCATCAAATCATTTTTATAACTAGTTCGGCTTGTCAAAGCAAAAGATACAATATGATGAAGTCTTCAAACATGAAATTTTCTGCTACAAAATGTTATTGAATTATTTTTAAGTTAGCTTATAAAGCAAGTGGTGAAATAGGATAATGTCTTTTAAAGAATAATTGCAGACTATTTTCCATTCACTAAAAAAAGGTCTTCAAAGAATAATTGTGAATTCGTTTTTGAAGTCATGTGATCCAAGCATTTTTATATCGAAAAGGCTACAAAGCACAAGTTCAAATGAATTAGTCTTTGTAAAGAACAATCGTGACTATATTATATTTTTATGTGAATAATATTCTTCAAAGTTGTAAGATAAAATTATCGTAGCATATGAGCTAACATCCAACATTTTCCCTGTCACTGATGACTTCTTAACTGCTGACAGAACAACTGGACAGGAACCAAGTGGCGAAGAACAGACACCCATCCACCCACCACTTGTCGGTTACCAGCACATGATCAGGTAACAGCTTGGTGTCTGAAACTTTCTCCCCCATCCACTACACTGTGTGCAGTGATCTGGGTGCTAGTGTTTTGGATGAGGGGATAAACCGAGGTCCCGTGTACAACACGCATTTAGCGCACATAAAAGAACACAGAGTAACAAGAGTTCTTGGCAAAATTCTGTAGAAAAAAGCCACTCTTGTAGGGAAACAAATACACATGCAGACAGGAAAAAATGGGTGGCGTTGCTCTTGTGGCGACGAGCTTTTCCCAAGATGAGCAGCCCAAATTTCACAAGACAAATCTGCCATGATTTAAAAGTGGTATACAATTTAATACAAAGCTTTAGTGACTATTCCATCTGTCTTCGCATTTGTTTTTCATTTTGGTTTGTAGTATTCTCATCTAATAGACTGTTCCAGTTGCAACAAACGCCATTAAAAAAATATTATTCACACATTTATCTAAAATATTCTTTTCTTAATCTTCAGTTGTCATTAAGGCTACAGCTTCTAATCAATCAATTCTTTTGATATTGCTGCAAAAAGATATCCAGGAATATCTATGCAAATTTAATGGAGCTGAATTTTCACACACGCACAACGCACACGCACACACACACACACACACACACACACACACACACACACACACACACAGATACACACACACACACACACACACATACACACACACACAGAGATACACACACAACACACACACACACACACACACACACACACACACACACAGATACACACACACACACACACACACACACACAGATACACACACACACACACACACACAGATACACACACACGCACACACGCCACACACACACACACACACGCACACGCACACGCACACGCACACACACAGATGACAATATTTACACAACTGCATACACACGGGGTCTTGATGAAAAAAGCACATGGGTGCTTATTCTATTATCCTTAATATAAAAGAATAAAAGAAATAAAACACACACACACACAAAAGAGAGGGAGGGAGGGAGAGGAAGGGTGGGAGAGGGAGAGAGAACACCTTGCACACACGTTAAAAGCTTTTCGGAAGAGTAGGCCATTGTGTGCCAGTGGGAACTGATGACAAATATTACACAACTTCATAAACAAGGGGACTGGGTGTAAAAAGCAACATGAGTGCTTAGTCCGTTATCCTCGAAATTAGGAACAGAAAAAAAACGCTTTAAAAGTTAAACAAATGCACACGCACACAAAACACACACAAATACACCACACACACACCACTCACACTCACACCACACACACACACACTCACACTCACACTCGCACCACACACACACACACACACACACACAACACACACACACACACACACACACACACACACACACACACACACACACACTTCAAATCTCCATCGCCTTGCCATAATGACAATTTTCCCCTTTTCTATCACTCCTTTTTTCATTGAACTATCCATTATTCCTCTTTCTTATTGATTTTTATTTACCTTCCCAGTCCATTTTTCTGCCTTTACTTCCCCCCAAGCAAGTATAAAAACTGTTTTCCTTTTCTTTTTCAGATGTTACGCTATTTTGAGGACATCTCTTTCAAGGACAGAGCTACACTGAAGGACAAGGCCTTAAGGTACCCAGCAAAAACTGTCAGGGGACTGGTCACACCAAGCGCCTCTCCCAGGAAAAACATGTGACTGTCCTGGGTTAAAACCCTTATGGTTGACCAGGGCGTTGATACAAGGAACATCAGTAGAGTTGGTTTTTAAAACCTTGGTTTAAATCTGTACAGAGTTTCACAGATTTTGCATTTGAGATGTGATAATTTGACAAGGTGATAGCACCCCCCCCCCCTCATCCCCGCTCCCCGCTCCCCCTCAATATGGTCTGTGTGGTCGGGGAGTTCAAGATTGGATTGGATTGGATTTTTATGATTTGCTGTTTTTGCCTTCATTGCAATCAGGTAAAAAGACCTCCTCCCCCCCCCCCCCCCAATTTCTTCAACTAGAGCTCCAAGGTTTACCAACAGATTTCTGCATATGTAACTGTTTTTGCCCACCATTAAGGTAGCCGCAATCCGAATTCAGGGTTGATGTCTAAAATTTCATAATCTTATTCACATTTTTCACATTTTTTAATTAGTGTTAGATAATTTTATGAGGAGATATGTGTTGTGGTGTTGTAAAATTAGGAGATATGTGTTGTGTTGTTGTGTGGTGTGTGCAGGTGTGTTATGGTGGCATGCGCGCGCGCGCGCGCGTGTGTGCGCGTGTGTGCGCGTGTGTGTGCGTGTGTGTGTGTGTGTGTGTGTGTGTGTGTGTGTGTGTGTGTGTGTGTGTTCGTGTTCGTGTTCGTTATAACGTCTATGTGTTGTTGGTGTGTGTTGTTGTGTGTTGTTGGTTGTTGGTTTGTTGTGTGTGGTGTTGTGTGTGTGTGTGTGTGTGTGTGTGTGTGTGTGTGTGTGTGTGTGTGTGTGTGTGTAAAGGGGATAATTGTGGGGAGGGGACATGGGGATGGAAGGAGAGGGAAGGGAGGGGAAGTGGGTGTTTAGGGAGGGGGGGTGGATGCACATCTAGAGCAGTGGGGACGGAGAGAGGGCTGGCTGAGGCCTGGAGAACCTGTCTGTTTCTAGTTTGGTCTCTAGACTAGAGCTCCGAGGTTCACCAATAGTAGAGTGGAGCATACACGACTGTTTTCACCAACCATTAAGGTAGCTGCATTCCGACTTTGAAAATCGGCTTTGTTTAATTTTGGGCTTTTTTTTTTTTTAATCGATGCAACTTGTCCAGAATATTTTAGGTCAAAACTTTTATCTTAATGATAGCGGAACTGGAATTTTTGCCCACACAGAATTCCAATGCATGTCTTCAGCTTTTTGATATAATAGGTGACTGGTTTAGAGCTCCTTACCATTGCAAAATACGTATAGCTGTTGTGGTCGGTAGGACGATAAACATGAAATAAATACCATTGTGTCTATAGCTAGATACCATTTGTCCAGATGCTATTGTGTCCATATGCAGTCTAACATTCAGACCGACCATCTGACAGACAACCCTTCCCTGTTGTTAACTAACACTAATTCTAACACTAACCTCATCTCTTAACCCTGGCCCCACATGTGGACACAACAGGCAGGTAGACAACATGGTGTATGCTGACACACTGGCTACACACTTTTTTCTTTTGGGTTGAATAGAATTTATTTATTGAAAATAAATGGATAGCACATGGCACAAACGGCTTTACACCGTGCTTTATAAAACGAAACAAAAAGCTCACGCGGACAGTCGTGATTAAAATTTTAAAGACACTAAACCATTTAAAAATAATAAATACCAATATCTGAAAAAAAAGTTCTATGCCTAGAGCTCTTAGTTTCATCAGTGGTAAGATTTTTGCATACACAGCCGCTTTTGCCCATTAAGACAGCCACATGCCGACTTCGGGGATATAAGATAAAAATTAATATCCTAGATTCTACTGCTAGGGTTGGTAGGGAAGGGATGCTAGATTTCTAGGGGAAAGAATGCCGGGGAGGGGGTGGGGGGTTGATATGTTGTGGTATATATCATAAGGATGGGAAAAGGTGTAGTGACTGAGGATGGGGATGACTTTCTCGTTTTACTTGAGATAAGAAAGCATTCGTAGATTTAAGATAACTATTCAAAGTCGATTTCTAAAAAAAAGTAGGCTATTTGTATTTGTTGTTTGGACTTTTAATTTGAGCTAAAAGCATTGATACTCGTATTTATTGTACACTAGTAGGGGCAGGCAGCGGAACTTTTGGTTAGGTTCAGGGGTAGGTGGGGAGGGGGGGGGGGGGGGGGCGGAGTATTTAGAAGAAAAAACAAATGAAAACCAAGGTAGATGTAGCTTCTTTTAGAAAGTATGCATGATTAAATTGAAGGGGAAAGCCTTTTAGAAATAAATGTAATCAAATCCAGGGGTAAGGGGTCCTAGTTTTAGAAGGAACAGTGTGTGCGTGTGCGTACGTGTGTGTGTGTCCGCGTGGGTGATTGTTATGAATATTTTATTATATTTTTACAAGTTGTTGTTGTTGTTGATAATAATTATTATTGCTATTATTATTATTATTATTATTATTATTATTATTATTATTATTATTATTATTATTATTATTATTATCATTATCATCATTATTATTATTGATATTATCGATATTATCATTGATATCATCATCACCATTTTTCATTATTATCTTTATTATTATTATCATCATCCTCATCATCCATCCCTCATCGTGCTCCCTAATCCTTCCTCCATCATCCTTCCTCCATCATCCTTATCAATCATCATCATCCATCATTATCCATCGTTATTGTCATCATTATCATCATTTTCAGAATTATCCATCATAATTATCCATCATTGTCATTATCCATCATTATCATCATTATTCATCAATGTCATCATTGTCATAATCCATCATTGTCATCATTATCTTTGTCATCATCCATCATTGTCATCATTATCCATCATTATCACTCATTATCCATCACTATCCATCATTGTCATCTTTGTCATTATCCATCACTACCCATTATCATCATTATCCATCATTATTCATCGTCACATTATCCATCATCATTGTCACATTATCCATCATCATTGTCACATTATCCATCATTGTCACATTATCCATCATCATTATCACATTATCCATCATCATTGTCACCATTGTCACCATTATCATCATTATCCATCATTGTCATCATTACTATTTTCCAACATTGTCATCATTATCCATTGTCATCATTATCCATAATCATCCATCCGTGTCATTATTCAATATCATCCATCAATATCATTGTCATTATTCCCCATTGTCTTTATTGTCATTATCCATCATCATTATCGTTCATTATCGTTCATATTCACCATTGTCTTCATTATCATTATCCTCATTATCATATCATTATCATCATTATTCATCATTGTTATCATTATCCTTCATTATCATATCCATCATTATCCATCATTGTCATCATTATCCATCATTGTCATCATTATCCATCATTTCATGTCACCACTATCCATCATCATTGTCATCAATATCCATCATTGTCATTGTCCATCATTGTCATTATTATCCATCATTGTAATTATCCATCATCATCATTATCCATCATCATCATTATCCATCATCATCATTATCCATCGTTCTCATTATTATCCAACATTGTCATTATTATCCATCATTGTCATTATCCATCATTGTCATTATTATCCATCATTGTCATTATTATCCATCATCGTCATCATTATCCATCATCGTCATCATTATCCATCATTGTCATCATTATCCATCATCATTGTCATTACTATCCATCATCATTGTCATTATCCATCATCGTCAAAATTATCCATCATCATAGTCATTATCCATCAGTCATCATTATCCATCATTAATGTCATCATTATCCATCATCATTGTCATGATTATCCATCATTGTCATGATTATCCATCATTGTCGTCATTATCCATCATCATTGTCATCATTATCATTGTCATCATTATCCATCATTGTCATGATTATCCATCATCATTGTCATGATTATCCATCATTGTCATCATTATCCATCATCATTGTCATCATTATCCATCATCATTGTCATCAGTATCCATCATCAATGTCATCATTATCCATCATCGTCATCATTATCATTGTCATCATTATCCATCATCAATGTCATCATTATCCATCATTGTCATCATTATCCATCATCATTGTCATCATTATCCATCATCAATGTCATCATTATCCATCATCATTGTCATTACCCATCATCAATGTCATCATTATCCATCATCATTGTCATCATTATCCATCATCGTCATTATCCATCATCGTCATCATTATCCATCATTATCCATCATTGTCATCATTGTCATTATCCATCATCAATGTCATTATTCATCATCATTGTCATTATCCGTCATTGTCATCATTATCCATCATCATTGTCATCATTATCCATCAATGTCACCATTATCCATCATTGTCATCATTATCCGTCATTGTCATCATTATCCGTCATTGTCATCATTATCCATCTTGTTATCATTATCATTATAATCATTATCCATCATTGTCATTATCGAATATTATCCATCATTATTATCATTGTCATCATCATTATTATTACCCATCATCGTCAGTATGCATCATTATCATTATCCATCATTGTCATCATTATCATCATCATTATCATTGTTATCCATCGGTATCATTATCATACTCATCCATCATTATCATAGGCCTCCATCATTATCATCATCATCCATTATCATCATCATCATCCATCATTATCATAGGCCTCCATCATTATCATCATCCATTATCATCATCACCATCATCATCATCCATCATTATCCCCCATTATCATTTTGATTATTGTCATTACCATTACCATCATCATTATCGTCATCATCATTTGATATCACTATTTTCATCATTATCGTTATCATTATCGTTATTATCGTTATCGTCATCATTTTTTATATTTCATTATTATCATCATATTATTATTGTCATCATCATTATTATTGTCATCATCATTATCATCACCATCATCATCAAGCATCATCATTAGCATCATTATCCAGCATCATAATTATCTATCATTATCATCATTGTCATTATTATTATCAGTATTATCTATTAGTCTTCATTAGGGCATGCGTGTGTGTGTGTTGTGTTGTGTTGTGTTGTCGTGTTGTGTTGTGTTGTGATGTCAGAAATTAAGAATAGTACATAGTGAAATACATTAATTATAATTTTCTGTCTGCATGGTTTAAAGAAATCTGCTAACTTGCTGGACTGGCAGCAGTAAGCTGCATTGACTTAATATTTGTCATGAGTTTGGAAAGGGTGGAGGGGAAGGATTTCAATACAAACAAGATTGTGTTTATCTTATATAACATCCTTGCATTACAACAGATATGTTCATCTTTATTTCACAAAATGGGATATAGGAAAACCATGTAGCGTTTCACTCTGTGTATAATTTATAACGGGGACCTTGAATTGCAGTCTGTTACCTTATTTCCTCGTCTTTTTATGCCTATTACCCAGGCCATAGCACTCCCAGCCCATTGATAGACTATTTCATCTGCATCTCTCCCAGCAGTCTGCTTTGATTTCTGTTGTCAGCCCAAATGTACTCTGGCATTTTTTGTAAAATCCGAAAAGGAAAAAATGGGCAAAAAAAAGTTTGGAGGTCCAACAATGTAAACCTACCCCCTCTCCCCAACATCTCCCCCCCCCCCCCCCCCCCCCCATACACACACACAAACCAAAGTGACCCCACACCCTAAAGAATGCTGGAAACAGATCGATACAGGAAAGAAAGAGGACAAAGAAGTTGAGGCCCCATAGATAAAATCCAGCTTTGTTGGCAGGCTGAAGTGAAAGTGTGACATTGATCCAGTGCATTGCATTGGCACTGCAGGCTGAAGTGAAGATGTTACATTGATCAGTGATCATTGCTGCATGTTTAGTGTCTACTTTTTGTCCTTGTCCAGCTTTGTGCTAAATGTCTGCGAAATAAGGATCTTCATTTTAGACGTATGTATTCCCAAATTTCAGTGTAAAAATGTGAAATGATGTATTCTAGCAGATTGTTGCAATGATAGTGTTGACAGGTTATTTTTCTTTTTTTGTTCCGCCTTTCTTCTTGCTGTTACCTTTGTGCTATTATGAATCCTGCCTTATATAAAAGTAGAAAATGGTTTAGCATGTGTGTGGTTTTGTTGATAGTGTTTTTAGTTTTTGTAAACTTTTTACGAGCAGTTGTGCGAAACATTCAACTGTTTTGTTTTTTGGTTTGTTGGTATTTTTTGTTAAATTTGGGTGTTAAATAATGTGTTCAAGTACAAGAAAAATTTGCGTTTCCGCATAAAATGCTGGTGGACAGCTAGTTTAGAATTCAAAGCTGCTTTCTTTTTCCGCTTGTCTTTCCCCATCGATTATCATTATCTGTTTAATTTGACAAATTTATTGTTATTTTGTATTGAAACATTCAGTATAACTTTCTGGGATTTTAATTCCAAAACTCAATGTTCATTTTATTCGTGCCTTTTTTGGATGTAGGCATTTTGAAGTACTGAGCGCAGAGTAAAGCAGTTCACTGCTGATACCCTTTTTCTTGTCAGATTTTCTTTTTTTCAACCCCAAATTGCCGGTGAATGACAGACGGGATGCTTTTAGAACTCCATGTTCAGTAAGGGTGACTGGTGTTGGAGGAGTCACTCTTCATTCTGGAGGCTGGAGATGTTTCTGCTTTATCTGGACCGCTGGCTGTGGGGTTACTGGCTGGAGGCTGGAGATGTTTCTGCTTTATCTGGACCGCTGGCTGTGGGGTTACTGGCTGGAGGCTGGAGATGTTTCTGCTTTATCGGACCGCTGGCTGTGGGGTTACTGGCTGGAGGCTGGAGATGTTTCTGCTTTATCCGGACAGCTGGCTGTGGGGTTACTGGCTGGAGGCTGGAGATGTTTCTGCTCTATCTGGACAGCTGGCTGTGGGGTTACTGGCTGGAGGCTGGAGATGTTTCTGCTTTATCTGGACCGCTGGCTGTGGGGTTACTGGCTGGAGGCTGGAGATGTTTCTGCTCTATCTGGACAGCTGGCTGTGGGTTACTGGCTGGAGGCTGGAGATGTTTCTGCTCTATCTGGACAGCTGGCTGTGGGGTTACTGGCTGGAGGCTGGAGATGTTTCTGCTCTATCTGGACAGCTGGCTGTGGGGTTACTGGCTGACTTGCAGGTAACCCTTCCAAACAATCCCCGAATTTTTCACCGTCAAATGGAGAGATCTAGTATATGTGTGTAGCCTGTTGCCTTTATATCATTTTTTTCCCTAAAGGACACGACTTAAAACAGGTCCCTAGCCTATTCTCTATGTGAAATTATTATGCAATGGTTTTGTGGTATCGGGTAGACTTAAGCTAGCAGTTAATGCCGTTACCGTGTGTGCCCTCCCCACCTATTTCCAATTATTCCAAACTTGTGTTTGCATTATTTTAAAATATATTGGGGTTGAAGCTGCTGTTCAATTTATTTTTCCATGAAAGGATTACGTAGAACCCCCTTGCCAGCAGCATGTTGATTTTTGGCTTTAATGTTAAAATATCCTTTGTGTTCGAACCCAGTTAAACGTTTTTTGAATCCCAACTGGAAAAGGTGTGGATGCACTGTTTACAGCCCAGTTCAATCCCCTGTATATTATGGGATCAGTTCGAAGTGTCCATCACAATGAGTGAGGACAATGCCTGTTTTTTTAGAGGACCAACAGAAAGTCTCCTGTGACTGATATTTTTTCCTGTATTTCAAGAGTAATTGTTTTATTTTTCGTGTATTTTATAGCATACATTACAATTACAAAATTGATAGTTTTATGCTTTTAAACAAGTGGTGAGCCCACACCAATGGCACTTGACGACCCAACTGACTTTTTTCCTGATTAAAAACACCAGCTTTGTACAACTCCCTCTTCTAAAACTTACAGTGGATCGGTGGTCTACAGGTAACTCGCCTGCCTAGAAAACAAGAAGTCGAAAAGTCCGTGTCGGAAGTGTGTGGTGGTTTGATCCCCGTTTGGGCCCCAAATTTATCCATCTATTAGACCGTGAATTGTAGTCTGGGTGACTAGTCTTACGGATGAGACAATAAACCGAGGTCCCGTATGTGACACATCATCATTTGCAAGTAAAAGAACCCACGGCAACAAGAGAAATGTCCTTGGCAAAATTGTGTCCGCTGAAAGGAAAACGAATGCCGTTGCAGACAGGAAAAAAAATCGGGGGCGCTGCTCTTGTGGCGACGCGCTCTTCTCCGAGCTGTTATATATATAATATAATATATATATATAATATATATATATATATAATATAATATATAATATATATGAGCCGATGTTTTGCACTTATTTATTCAAGGCGTCTGTACTTTCTGGCTGTAAAGATAACATGGCTGAAATTCAGCTTTTTGTCACTTCAGTGTTTTAAAAGCCTGTTTGGAATGAACACGTCTTTATGATCCGAGATATTTTCAAATGCTGGTATGAGAATTCAAAATCAGACAAAAAGTCAGTTGGTGGGTCATTACGTCACTGCTGGTCAGAGCATTGGGAAAAGCCTACCTCCCCCTTCAGCCCCCAAAGAAAAGCTGGAGTTAGGGTTGGGTAGCCGGCTTGCAGCTGAAATGAAACAAAATGATAAGGAAACTTTGTTGTCTTAAACACAGTGTCAAAACCTGATGAAATGCGATGCGAAAGAAGTCTGAAAATAAAAACTGAAACGTGACCAAGGCCTTTGTTCAGAGTTACATTCATGATTGTGTGTTTACAGTGTGGAGTATGGATACAAGATCTGATGCATAGCCCCCCCCCCCCCCCCCCCTCTCTCTCTCTCTCTCTTGATAACATACGATACTATGATGCACCACAGCTAAGTACAGGGCTGCCGCCACATGCACACACAAGAAAACGCACAGACACAGCTGTGACAACAAGCGCCGGTTTCAGTCCCGTCCTACGCCGACTTTCGCACAGTAATAGAGCCCACGACACGAAGAGAGTGCTATACTGTATGCATACACATTTTACATTCTTTTTTTTAATAATTATGCGTGGCGCCCGTCTTGTGGCGACACCACAGCCCGGAAGAGGCCAGCCTGCCTAGAATTTAGTCAGTTTAATGGAACAAAAGCTGGCACAGTGAACGCAGTAAAACGTAGCAGTCCACGTAAAAATAATGCTGATGTTTTGACAATAGTGTTTTGACAGCATCTTCGAAGCTGGAATGTCGCCAATCTTCATGGGGTTTAAAAGCAGTAAGCCTGCCTTCTTAAAATCTCACAATTATAAAAGGACTCTCCATAACAATGGGAACAAATGGCAACTGAAGGGAGTCTTATTGTCAGCCAGGTACATTTATATTTTTAAATATTTGAATCGATTTTTTTTTTTATAGTGACTTTATAGTGAGTGTGTGTGTGTGTGCGTGCTTGAGTGTGTGCGTGGGTCGCTGAGTGTGTACATTCGGATTTGCTATTTTCTAAAACTCTGTATTGTCGTTGATTGCTTGTGTATTGTATAGGTCAAAAGCAAGCCTTTGATTTGTTGTTGCTGGATATAGCCCTATAGAAATTCCATGTATTATTATTATTATTTTTAATTATTATTATTATTATTATTATTATTATTATTATTATTATTATTATTATTATTACTACTACTACTACTACTCTTCTTATCATGGAATGTATTCATCATCTCTAGGTATTTTCTGCGATTTAAACGGTGACATTTCGGCAAGAGACTAGAAGTCACTTGTCAAGTTTGTCAAATTAACTCCCCTACCATTATGAATTTTAGTAACCCCATAGAAGGTAAAAGTGTTCTTCAACCATGGGAGAGAATTTAGAAGCTGTGCGCATGAATTAACTCCCATGTTAAAGCGAGCCTTTATGAGTTTTAGTCACCCCAAAGAAGGCAACAATGTTCTTTATCAGGGGGAGGCAATTGAAAGGTGTCGTATGTGTGGGGGGAAGTGTGTTGTAACGTGCAAAAACGAAAAAAAAGAGAGAAATATATATATATATATAATATATTGTATACACACCCACACCCACACACAAACATGACGTCACAACATGGCGCTGACAAGCAGCAGCTGATATTGAGCGCTGTGTGCAGAAACAAGATTTTTGTACAAAATGACCAAAACCAGACGTCTGCGGTCAACTCCATCCTGCTCTGAAGCATGTAGGCCTACGGAAACAACGAAGAGCAGGCAAGTGTCTAAAATCGCCAGCAAGAACGAAGGCAACAACAATCCAGCTTCAGATGAAGATCCTGTTTTTGCCGTTACCAATGACGACAAGAACTGCGGAAAAAAACCGAAATTGACGACCTAAATAAACTAGTTCTGTCACTCTCTGACAAGATTGACAAACTAGAAGACATCATCACCAACCAGAACAAGGCGACAGGTGGCTTCAGCATAGCCCACAACCAAGGCTGCACAACCGGAGCTGGACATTCCCCACGACTGATGGCCAGCACAGGAACGCAGACGGAACCGCTACCCTCTGCCTCTCCGCTGCCAGCCGGTGGTGCCAGCACCAGTATGCTGAAGCTGCCAAGAAACGGGTGAAACCAGCTATAGGCCTACCCCAGCCAGCCAAGACCAGCCTGACACCCCTTAAAGAGAGGTCAGTGATTTTTGAAAGAAAATCTTCAAGCCAATCTGAAGAGCTAAGAGAAAGGCCTGTCATGATGCAAAAGAGAAATGACGTCAAAACAAAAACAACTTCGAAAAAGGATAGACCTAGTTCTGATCTTCCTACTGTTGTTGTCTTACACGATTCTATCTTAAATGGTGTTAGGCTACGGCCATAGTAAACACCGGCCCATCGGGGTTGTTTTGACGGTGGTCTCTTTGACAGGAGAACAGATCCCTCAAAGCGGCCATAGTCAACCAGGCCTGTCTCTTTCTGACAATATGGTCACCCCGAGTGACGCAAAAATGAGGCTGCCGGGTGACACAAATCGACAGAAAATAGTTCGACATAAAAAGTGTTTTTATGTAAAATACCCCCCCAAAACTTTTATCAAAACCATTGGAATGTAATCGGGAAGGGTCAATTTACTAGTTTGTGTAGTCAGAATTTTAGAAGCACCATAAATAAGTTTTTCTTGATTATTTTCCTTTCCATTGACCCGGCAAACGGACGTGTTGCTCGAACCTCAAAACAACGGGTTATTTATTTATTTATTTATTTATTTATTTATTTATTTATTTATTCTTTTATATTGAGGATAACAGAATAAGCAATTATGTGCTTTTTTTCATCCGGTCCCGTGTGTATGCAGTTTTGTAAATCTTGTCATCTGTTCCCACCGGCACACGATGGCCTACTCTTACGAAAAGCGGAACAGGATTTAACGTGTGCGCAAGATGTTCTGCGTGCGTTCGCACACGGGGCCTCGGTTTAAAGTCTCATCCGAAGGACTTTTGGGGAGAGTGGAGTCAGCACTGATGTTAACTCCAGGAAGAAAATTTCCTCGACCGGACTCGAACCCGGGTCGTCAAATTGCCAGCGCAATGTTCTGACCACTAGGCTATCCGTCCCCCTATTTTTTTAAAAAGAACGAGCGTGCTAGCTCTACTATGGCCAGCACAGCCGTTTTCAGTGACGCCACAGAGTAATTCAGCCGGGCAGCATTTTTCACCAGCCCGTCATTTTGATGGCGTCAAAATGCCGGGTTTACTATGGCCGCAGCCTTAATGGTCACCATTTAGGACAGTCTTATGGGTTCAACGTCAAGAAGAGAAAGGCTCACAAAATCGTTGACATCCCCCAGGCACTGAGTGAAGTCACCTCTGATCTGAAGAAGATAGATTCCATCATCATTCACAGTGGAATCAATGATCTTAAAAACACAGAGCCACAGGGAGTCAGTAAGAAAATGGTAAAGACTGTGATAGACCTAGTATCGTCATTCCCCAACTCAAAAGTAATATTAATTAATTCTTTCATTCCCACAGCCCGGTTTACCGGTCTGCAGACTTTTCTTCCTTTCCATCCCAGTGCCCGGTATTAATTAATTCTTTCATTCCCACAGCCCGGTAAACCGGGCTCAGCAGGGAGTGCTCTGTTCTTCCTATTAGTTGCTTATCAGTTGTCAGCCACTAAGGGGTCTTTGTTTATTTAAGGAATATCACGCTGGGCAGCCTGCCTTCCTCCTCCCCTCCCCTCCCCACTCCCCCATCAATCTTGACCTATCAGCATCTTGACCCTTCAGCTACTACCTAGTCTATGTAGTAGTAGCCATGAATGGAATGCAGTTCCAGATTACCCAACAGATTACTGCATTGGTCTTCCAGCTCTCACCTCCCCTCTCTACCCCCCCCCCCCCCCCCCCCCCCTTCCAACTCATGAGAAAGTAGTCGCTTGAGAAATTAGTTGGTTTTAGAATGAGTGTAAGAGTGTGTGTGAAGGTGTGGCTTATTTATTTCTTGGCTGTGAAAATGGAAGGTGGAGAGAATCCGGATTCTGATCAAGGTGTATCATACATGTGTCACCTATGTGTGACATATCATGTGATACTTGGACAGAAGTGCAAACATATGTAATTAGAGAACATGTAAATACTATCTGTATATAAAAAGAGTGCAAAATAGTGTGGGGCTTGCTCTTTTTATTGGTGTGTGGTAGTCATACACAGTCTACAAAAAAGAGAATAAACTGTTCATGTGTTGGGGACAAGCGTGGTGACAGTGGTGACAGTTCTTATGGAGTATTCACATAAACAATGCAAGGGGATGTACATGAGGCATCAGTTGGTGAGTACAAGCACGAAACATACAACTGGCTAGAAAAATACTGATCTGCATGGAGTGCATGATGGCATACCTGTTTTTTTACTGTCAACTTACCTGTTTTACACCTGTGTCATCTGTCATGTTACTGTAAAGTGTCAACATGGTCACCAACACCATCTCACATCAATTTCCTACACAATGATATATGACATTCTTTGGTTCATATAATATGGGCTACTACCATAAGTCTGTAAAGTAAGTACCCCATTATGCTAAGTGTTTTGGTCTGTAAATCCAGGAATGAAGGGAAGAAACAGATTAGAGGAACTTGGGAATACAGGGACGCAATAGCAAAAGTAAATTGGGGAATGAAAGAGCATCAGCTTTAGATTTATCTCTAGTATCACCTGCACTTGTAACTGAATGTGATTAGTTAGCTCATACAGACACCCTGGGTAGTGACCATTTGCCTATCATCATAACTTTTAACAAAAGGTTATGTCAGTGTGATATTGAAGAAGATAAAATCCCAAAATATAATTATAAGCAGGCTGATTGGGGAAAATTTGAAAGTTTTCTGGCTTTTTGTAATACACAAAATATTAGTAATTATGATGTGGATAGTATGTATTCTGACATAACCAAGGCTATTTTACAAGCTGCTATCTATCCCTAAATGTTCTTCAGTAAGGTCAACTAAACATTCTGGAAATGTTTGGTGGACTAAAGATTGCGAATCAGCAGTCAATTATAAACGCTTAGCACATAGGCTGTTTTTTAAGGATAAATCAGCAAAAAATCATGCTGAACAGAAGAAGGCCAAAAATTATTGTAACACGGTTATTGCACAAGCTAAAAGGCAGTATTGGTCTTCCTTTTGTACAAATGAAATCTTGTGTCATAAAGATGTTTCAAAAGTATGGATTAAAATAAACGAGATGAAGAAAGGTATAAATCTTCCATCCTGTCCTATCAATCTTGAAAATAAACAGTTCCCTTCAGATTTAGAAAAGGCTGAAGCTTTTGCTGAGGTGTTTTCAAAAACAATGCATTTAGAGGGTCTATCAGCTAAGCACAGAGAATATAGAACACATGAAGAAAGTAAAACTGATTATACAGATCCCTTACCTGATAACACCTTTATTTTAATGCTCCAATAACAGTCCAGGAAGTAAAAGATGCAATCATATCCCTTCCAAATAAGAAAACATCTGTTGGAGCTGATGCTATTTCAAATAGTATGATAAAACACTTACCTGAAAAGTTCATTATTTTATTACATGAACTTTTTCATAAATGTTGGGTCCTGGCGTTATCCCCATACAGTGGAAACAGTCTACCATTGTACCAGTTCATAAAAGAGGAAAGCCAAAGACAGAAATAACAAGTTTCAGGCCTATCTCATTAACCGCTCACACTGGAAAGCTAATGGAGAGAATTGTATTGAGGAGATTGTTATATTACTGTGAAAAAAATAACATTATATCAATCAATCAGGCAGGCTTTCAGAAAGGAAGATCTGCAATGGACAACTTAGTAAATCTTACAACATGTGTAAAACACCAATTTTCTCGAAGGAAAAATGTTCTAGCCACATTTTTTTGATCTGAGGAAGGCCTACGACCAAATCTGGCATGCAAAAGTAATGAGTAAGTTGAAGTCAGTGGGATTTTCAGGTAACTTTTATCATTACATCAAGAGTTTTTTAAGTGAAAGGTCATTTCAAGTGAGGGTGGGAAATACATATTCAGACTCAAAATGTCTACAAATGCGCTTGCCCCAAGGCACTGTATTAGCTCCGGTTTTATTCAACATATTGTTACATGATCTTCAAAAGCATATATCAAAGGATGTAGTTTTAGTGCAATATGCAGATGATATCTGTATTTGGATGCCCGTTACTATGAAACGAAACACGTCAAAAAGGGCGATATGTAGAAAAACATACCAAAAACAACTTAATAATCTAAATTAGTATACAATAGAAAATGGCCTCACTTTCTCGACTGAAAAAAAAAAAAAGGTTCTATTTAATAATGGTAGTGATTCAAACGAGTTACCAGAGTTTAGGATTGAAAATGAGACAATTCATTACAAACAAATAGTAAAATTTTTATGTGTACTTCTTACATCGAAGTTAACATGGAATGCTCATATTAATTAGTAAGCAGTATTGGGGGCAAGATCTGTCAATCCTTAAACATTTATCGGCATCAATAATCAGATCAAAACTATCATATGGACAAGAAGTCTTCTTTAATGCTCCAAAATATTTATTGAAGAAGCTTCAAAGTATAGATTGCAAAGCATACAGGCTTACTCTTGGTGTACCTTTTCATGCATCAGCAATTGAAACATATAAAGAAGTCAGAATGTTGCCTTTAGATGAATACTGAAAACTTGCATGGGCAAACATGTACTTAGAAGTTTAACACCCAAAAACTTCGTGTCAGATGATGTAAAAATAAAATCTGATACATTTTTCCCAAAAGGAGCCCAGCAAATATGTTCTTTGATAACTATTGACACTTAGGTTGCTGACCTTTACCAGCAATCTGAAATGGATAAAATGAATGTAGACTTTCAAAAAGCTGTTCCAGCTTGCCCCACCTGGGAAATGAATCCAGCACATTTTGATATTGATTACACAGACATGAAGAAGGACGAGAATCCAAATGTTTTTGCAGCTACTGTTAGATCTCATATTCATAACTACTACTGTAATTACCTTAAAGTGTACACTGACGGTTCACTCTTAGACAATCACCAAGCTGGTTCAGCTTTTGTTATACTGGCACTCAAAGTAGAAAAGTCTTATTATATTGGTGTAAATTGGTCAATATTTACAGCTGAACTGGTTGCGATTTTAATGGCATTAACATACGTGCTAGATCATCCATATTGTTTTCACCATGTCTTACTTTGTGTGGATTCTAAATCAGTTTTATATGCCCTAAAATCTGCTGATTACAAAAACCATTTGAAGCTTATATTAGATATAAAACACATTGTACACCTTTTAACACTTCACGTATTTGTACCCCAAGGGTGCAGCTGCACTGCAGTCTCTGTGGACCAGCCCTGCAGCAGCTGAGTGCAGTGTACACTGGCTCATCATAGTAAAATCATCATATCTTTTTTGTTTGAAGCCCATTTCTTATGAAACTATGGCATTGTGTGGGTAAATGATTGTCTATTATATGTGTGCATAAAAGTCTATATTACATAAAAAATATGTTAATTATGGTGTCAAATTACATAATTGCTTTGATTTTAAGTGGTGATCCCACTAATGGGCTTATGATTTTTACGCAATGCATGCAACAAATACAACACAATAACCAAAAAAAGTATACACAAATCACAAATAAATAGAGACAAATATAGGTACTCTACAGGTTTTCTTCCAGCATGGCAAACAATGCAATAAAATCAAAGGGAACCACTGAACTGTACACACGACACTGTCACAATTAGATCATGGAATATACAGATAATATTTCTTCCCTAGTCAGAGTAAGTTCCTGAACTTTTCTACACTACTTTATACATATGTACAGAATATTAGCACTTCACCAGGTGGCTTGCAGTTCATTTTCATGTAAACGGTGTTTATGTTGCAGTACTCACAGTACCAAGGCCACGCCCCTCCCCTGTCACCCCCCCCCCCCCCCCTGTCCCTTTTAGCTGGCCTATCTGGCTCCTCAAGTGGCACACAGTATCGGGAGACTCAAAGCTCTCACGATCTCTATCCAAAACACAATCGTTATCCACAACGTTTAAAAGTTCTGTTACTTCGTCAGTAGTGAAAGTCTGATGTACCAAAGCCATACCACAAGCATATGACATGTAAAACAACAATAAACACAACAAAAACACGCTCAATTTATATGCAAATTAGCAGTGAACGATGTGCAACTAACGTGGCAGCTAAAGCCAACAAGCTAAACGGACGATGTGAGAATAGAACAGAATGGGAGAGCGAAAGTGAAAGTACCTGCTGTGGTACGGATATATACGTACCCCGTCCAGGGGAGATGATCGTGTGGTATGGATAAATCCGTAGGGGGGTAGAAAGTGTTAAGTTTAAGAGGTATTTTTGTCACCTTTCTTTGGATACCTTCACACGTAGGATTGTACTCAAATGAATGGGTTGATTGGGCCGCAAGTAATAAAAGCAGACACATTGAGCTACGTATTCTTTTATCAATCCAAGAAGGGTAGCATATGTTAGAACAAGCATCCTCAAATAATTTCACTGAAATAATACAGCAAAGAACAGTTAGTGAAATGGATTCCAACCAGAAAAAAGGTGTCTTTGATAGCCTACATCAGTTAAAGACCTGTACAAATATTGTGAAAGAAAGACAGCTTGAGGCATTAGTTTTTAGAATCTGATTAAACGCTTTTGTCACAAAATTTAACAAGGATGTTAAATGCTTATGTGGAAGCAATATTATTTCAAATACTCATATTTTACTTGAATGCAAGACTTTAAAACATTACCTACCTAGTTTTCATGAAACTTCCCTTGATCAAGTTCTGGAGAATATCATGTTAGTGTTTGCTATTGCTAAGCATTTATTGTTAAGTCCCATAGGGCATTTGTTGTAGTTACATACTCGTTGTTCTATTTCGAATGTTTGTCTTTCTTGTTAATTTAGTGTTTAGCATACAGTTCCGCTTAATGTAATGAGGAGAGCTTCAGCCACGACTAAAACACTGCATAAGAGGACAAACACACACAGACACACGCACGCACGCACACGCGCGTGCACGCCGCGCGCAGGCCCTAATATTCCCTTAACAATATATATATTTTTTTTTTCTTTAGTCAACCCATCCCCCACCATTTTCTGTTTCTGTTTCTTCCTTTCCTTCTTTATCTTATTAATATTTCAACTGATAATGTTATTATCATATTTTCATCATAAGGGGGTTTGTTTTTTACGTATAAATATGTATTGATTTATTTTATTTATATTTTTTTTAATATTCATTTTTCTTTCTTTCCCCTCCCCTCCCCGTCTGGTATCACTGTATGTGGAAGGACGTAAACTTGAAGACTACTACTACTACTACTACTACTACTACTACTACTACTACTACTACTACTACTACTACTACTACTACCAACACTACTACTACTACTACTACTACTACTACTACTACTACTACTACTACTACTACTACTACTACTACTACTACACACACAGTGGAGTTAACATCAGTGCTGTCTCCACTCTTCCCAAAAGTCTTTCGGATAAGACTGTAAAGCGAGGCCGTGTGCGAACGCACGCAGAAACACCTTGCGCACACGTTAAATCCTGTTCCGCTTTTCGTAAGAGTAGGCCATCGTGTGCCGGAGGGAACAGATGACATTTACAAAACTGCATACACATGGGGACTAGATAAAAAAAATAATTAAAAAAGCACAAAAGTGCTTAATAATAATAATAATAATAATAACAACAACAACAACAACAACAACAACAACAACAACAATACTAAATCGTGAAGAATGCAGACGCGAAAAGTTTACTACATGTTCTCCAAGGACTCAACTGTGTATAGCCTAGCGTGGCTGAAACGGGTGTTTGGCCAGCTGCGTGTGCCTATCTAGAACCAAGGGTTGCGTGTGCCACAGGGGGTGGAGAATCGATCAGGAAGCAAGTTAGTAAGTTGCCCATTTTTCTCTTTTTCGGAGTGCAGTGTTGTAAAAGAGTGTCACGTATAAACGTTTTGCTGTGTGTTGTGACAGAAACGAATCTTGTCACCCGACACAATGATCAGAAGAAGCATAGGCCCCGATTTGTTTGACATCAGTGTACAAGTTCTAACTTTCTAATTGGGTCAAGTGATTGGGATCTAGTCTAGATAATGTCTAAACAGGAATAGATACAGACTTGTGTAAATACTGTTATGCATCGTTACTGTATGATCGGTAATAAAGGATATTGATGGTTCTACACCCCAGACCAGGTGAGGTGAGATACTGAGATCTATGTAAGGTTGACGTGAAAACATAGCCTAGTGGGGATAGGCCTAGCCGTTTTCAGTTTTGGTGAACTTTTCTGGCATGACGGCCTCTGGCAAGTACTCAGGCACTTCAACATTGACAACTGCCTAATTGAAGTCATCAAGGCTCTGTACGAGAATGCAAGAAGTGCAGTTTTCATGAACAACCACGTGGGCGAGTTCTTCAAGACCACGGTTGGAGTCCGCCAGGGCTGCCTTCTCTCACCTGTACTCTTCAACCTCTTCCTCGAAAACATCATGACAGAGACACTGCAAAACCACCACACTTCCATCTCCATTGGTGGAAGACCCCTTTGCAACCTCAGATTTGCAGATGACATTGACCTCATGGGCAGCAGCAAACAAGAACTGCAAATCCTCACAGACAGTCTAACAGACCGAGCGAGCGCATACCGCATGGAGGTCAGTACAGAGAAATCGAAGATCATGGTCAACAGCGCGAGTAATGACAGCACGGAAATAAAGATGAATGGAGAAATATTGGAAGAGGTGAGCCAATTCAAATACTTAGGCTCCATCCTAACAAAAGATGGCACATCAAACAATGAGGTGAAAGCTCGCATTGCAACAGCAACATCTGCTCTAGTCAGACTCCAGAGGATCATCAGAAGCAACAACATCAGCTTCTGCACCAAATACCACCTCTACAAATCCCTCGTAATATCTATCCTCCTATATGGCTGTGAATCATGGACTCTGACAGCAGAGTTAGAGAGAAGAATCCAAGCATTCGAGAACAAGTGCCACAGAAGACTCCTCAAAATATCATACAAAGAACACAAGACCAATAACTATGTGAAAGAGGAAATCAAAAAGCGTGTGGGCCCCCAAGAGCCTTTGCTCTCCACCATAAAGAGGAGAAAGCTGATGTGGTTTGGTCACACCACAAGACACAACACCCTAGCAAAAACCATCTTGCAAGGAACAGTCGAGGGCAAAAGAAGAAGAGGCCGCCAAAAGAAATCATGGGTTGACAACATCAAAGACTGGACTGCCCAACCCCTGCAACGCCTCCTACTAGCCACACAGGATCGTGAAGCATGGAAAAAGATCTCCGTTGCGTCTTCTCTCATGTCCCCCCTACGTCCTTTGGGACATGGGACTGATGAGTGAGAGAGTGAGTGAACTTTTCTGAGAAATTGCGCATGCGTATGGCTTACTTCCCGTGTGACGTTCCTACATCCTGGTTGCTCGGACACAGTTGTACTGAACTTTTTTTTTTACTCCCTGCTAAACTACTGTGGTACATGTACTTTTCAGAGTCTGAGGCAGTAAATCAAAGTGTGTGTGTGTGTGTGTGTGTGTGTGTGTGTGTGTGTGTGTGTGTGTGTGTGTGTGTGCAGTTATATACATATATACCATGTACCATAATATATATATATATATAATATAAATAACTAAATATATATAATATATATATATATATTACTAATTATTTTTAATTAATTATGCTATATATTATATTTATATTATATATATATATATATATATATATATTATAATATATATTATATAATATATAATGTATTTAATTATTTTTTTGTTTTATCAAGGTATCTTAACTCACACAAACAAACAAAAAACCTAAAGAAAAAGTATTAAAAGAAGAATCAATCAAACAAAAGAGAGAAAGAGACAAAAAAATAAAACAATCAGCCACATAGATGTATAATACAGTTCAGTGTTCGAGAGCAACTGTGTGGGTTTTTTTAGGGAGGGGGTAGGGTACATGTATGTGTATTTTATTTATTTCATTCTATATATTTTCTATATCAAGTATAATGGAATAAGCACTTAAATGCACATGTTTTTTTGTTTTTTTACATCCAGCCCCATGTATACGCAGTTTAGTCAATTTTGTCATTCGTGCCAACTGGTACACAATGGCCTACTTTTCTGAAAAGCGGAACAGGTTTTACAGTGTGCGCAAGATGTTCTGCATGCATTCACACACAGGGCCTCGGTTTATAGTTTCATTGGAAGGACTTTTGGGGGAGTGGAGTTGACACTGATGTCAACTCTAGGGGAAAAATCCCCTCAAACAGGAATGGAACCCGGGTCATCAGGAGATTGTGAGTGCAGGTTTCTAACTGCTAGGCCGTCCCCTCCCCTGTGTCAAATCAAATCAAATGTTCATTTCCAGATGGTACATTGAATGAGCATCCATTTGCTTTTTTCATCAAGCCATCTATCTAAAGAAAAGAACAACAAAAAAACCCCAACAAAAACAAAGCAGAAAAAAACCCCAAACAAACAAACAAGCAAAAAAAAGTGGGAAAAAAGACCCCCCCCCCCCCAAAAAAAAAAAAACCAACAACCCCTCCCCCCCCCCCCACAAAACCAAAAAAGAAGGAAAAACAAAAAAACACCATTTCACCTATATTAATTAGCTAACATTTCAACAGCCTTAAAAATAAAATATGCTAAAGGTAATGCAAGCAACAACAAAAACAACCAAAATAACCCCCATTTTAAAGTTTCACACGCACGCACACACACACACACACACACACACACACACACACACACACACACACACACACACACACACACGGTCCGCACGCTCGTCCACTCAGCATGTATCCACATATGCGCATGCACACATTTTAAGTCTTAAAAAATCATATAGTGTCAAACAAACAGCTTATATCAGTTACAATGTCACCAAAACCATTATTTATGACTATATCGTATATATATATATATATATATATATATATATATATATATATATATATATATATATATATATATATATATATATATGAGAATATAATATATTATGTATATATATATATATGTATAATATATATGTATATGAGTGGATCGGTGGTCTAGGTGGTCACGCGCCTTGCCTAGAAAGCAAAAAGTCCGGGTCGGAGTGTGCGGGGTTCGTACCCCGTTTGGACCCAAAACTTTTTCCCCATCCATTGGACCCTGAGTGGTGGTCTGGGCGCTAGTCTTTCGGATGAGACGATAAACCGAGGTCCCGTGTGTTACACATCACTATTTAGCGCACGTAAAAGAACCCACGGCAACAAGGGGGTTGTCCCTGGCAAAATTCTGTAGAAAGAAGCCACTCTGATAGGGAAACAAATACACTTGCAGGCAGGAAAAAAGAAAAAAAAAAAGGGTAGGCGCTGCACATGTGGCGACGCGCTCTCCCCGGGGAGAGCAGCCCGAATTTCACGCAGAGAAATCTGCGTGACATAAAGTGGTACAAAATACAAAAAATACAACAACAACAACAAAAATATATATATATATATATATATATATATATATATATATATATATATATATATATATATATATATATATAGTGTCAAACAAACAGATGTATGTATATATATATATATATATATATATATATATATATATATATATATATATATATATATATATATATATATATATATTATACATCTCCTAGTCCTTCATGGGAACTTCAAAAAGCTTCGTTTGACATTGACCATTCTACCTGTAAAAAAGAAAAAGGGAGTCACATTCTCAGTATTCAGGTAAAAGAGCACATAACAGTTAATTACCCTTCACATCTTAAAATCTATACCGATGGTTCTCTTCTAAATAGTACTGATGGAGGTGCAGCCTTCATAATTCCCTCCTTAAAGGTTGAAAAACCATACCATATTGGAAAGAATCACTCTATTTTTACAGCAGAGCTAACTGCCATTCTGATGGCCTTACATTACTTAATTGACTTTCCTCTGCCTATTTTACAGGTTTTGTTATGTGTTGATTCAAAATCTGTGTTACAATCTCTTAAAAACTCGGGGTCTAATATTAAACAAGATCTTATAACTGAAATAAATCATCTTATGCACTTTCTCATTTTAAGAGGCACTAGTGTCACCTTTTGCTGGGTACCATCTCATTGCAATATTTTTTATAATGAAAAGGTTGACAGAGCAGCCAAAAGTGCAGCAGCTCATTCAGACTCTGCTGCTATCTTGAATGTACCAATGTCAGTCCATGAGAATTATAACCTGATGGAAAGTGCTTGCTGGAAACATGTAAGGAAAAAACAAGAAGATGCTGGGTATTCCTATGGTAGCTGTTCTATTTTTTAATTAAATTTCTTTCTCTCTTCTCGTTACGGATTAGATATAACCCGCCAAAGGCCAGTCATAAGTCTTATTAATAGATTGAAGTTAAATGCGTTCCATACAAAATTTTCCAGAAATGTGCATTGTGTGTGTGGTGGGGCAATCTCAAACTTTCATATTCTTTTGGAATGTCAAGTGTTAAAAAAGTACCTTCCCACCATACCTGAGAGATCTTTGCAGAAAGTGTTAAATAATTGTAAATTGCTCTGTGAAATTGCTATGCTCTTGAAAGAGAGTTGTGTTAGTAATTTATTATAATGCAAGTAAATACATATGTCATTTTATTGATTTTAAGCAAAGGCATTCTGCCCACCATGGCATAGTTCTCCACATTGTTTTTCTCCACTTTTCTTTTCACATGGAATGTATTATGGATTTTTATTATATATATATATATATATATATATATATATATATATATATATATATATATATATATATATATGCCTTTTATTCTGTTGTAGTTACATTAGTTATACAGTTACTTAATGTGTGAATTCAATTACTTCATTGTATTATGGTTATAGTTGTTAGACAGTTCCTTTTCTCTGAATTGTTTGTCTTTTTGTGTCTAATATCACTTATTGTTAATAGACGTTAAATTGAAGAACATATATGTATATTATGTATATTATGTATATTGTGTATGTATGTATGTATGTATGTATGTATGTATGTATGTATGTATGTATGTATGTATGTGTGTGTGTGTGTGTGTGTGTGTGTGTGTGTGTGTGTGTGTGTGTGTTGTGTGTGTGGTATGTATGTATGTAATTATGTATGTATGTATGTATTATGTATGTATACATCCATATTTTTTCCTGACAATGCTCTGTGAGTGTATGATTCTGTTACTAAACAAGTTTACTTTTGGGGGGGGGGGGGGGGGGACAGATAGCCTCGTGGTCAGAACATTGGGCTCGCAATGTGACGACCCGGGTTTGATTCCCATTCGAGATTTTTCTCCTGGAGTTAACATCAGTGCTGACTCCACTCTCCCCAAAAGTCCTTTGGTTGAGACTATAAACTGAGGCCCCGTGTGTGAATGCACACACATCTTGCACACACGTTAAATCCTGTTCTGCTTTTCATAAGAGTAGGCCATCATGTGCCGGTGGGAACAGATGACATTTACAAAACTGCATACACACGAGGACTGGATGTAAAAAAGCACAAGAGTGCTTATCCCATTATCCTTGATGTAAAAGAATAAAATCATTTTAAAAAATAAAATAAAATAAAAAAGTTTCTAGCTGTTGATGAACAGAATGATAAACTGATATATTTCAGCCACCGTCTTGCCTGTGTGAGTGTCTTGATGATTGAGATTTTGATATTTGTGTGTGTGTGTGTGTGTGTGTGTGTGTGTGTTTGTGAGTGTGTTTGTGAGTGTGTTTGTGTTTCACTGTTTGTGTGTTTGTGTGTGTGTGTGTTTGTGTTGTGTTGTGTGTGTGTGTTTGTGTGTGTGTTTGTGTGTGTGTATGTGTGTGTGTTATGTTGTGTGTGTGTGTTGTGTGTGTGTTTCACTTGTTGTGGTGTGTGTGTGTGTGTGGTGTGTGGTGTGTGTTTCACTGTCCGTGTGTGTGTGTGTGTGTGTGTGTGTGTGTGTGTGTGTGTTGTGTGTGTGTGTGTGTTCACTGTTTGTGTGTGTGTGTGTGTGTGTGTGTGTGTGTGTGTGTGTGTGTGTGTGTGTGTGTGTGTGTGTGTCTATGTGTGTGTGTGTTTCACTGTTGTGTTGTGTGTGTGTGTTTGTGTGTGTGTGTGTGTGTGTGTGTGTGTGTGTTGTGTGTGTGTGTTTGTGTGTGTGTGTGTTCACTGTTGTGTGTGTGTGTGTGTTTGTGTGTGTGTTGTGTGTGTTGTGTGTGTGTGTGTGTGTTTCATTGTTTGTGTGTGTGTGTGTGTGTGTATGTGTGTGTGTTTCACTGTTTAGTGTGTGTGTGTGTGTGTTTGTGTGTTGTGTGTGTTGTGTGTGTGTGTGTGTGTGTGTGTGTTTCATGTTGTGTGTGTTGTGTGTGTGTGTGTTGTGTGTGTGTTGTGTGTTGTGTGTGTGTGTATGTGTGTGTTTCACTGTTTGTGTGTGTTGTATGTGTGTGTTCGCGTTGTGTGTGTGTGTGTGTGTGTGTGTTATGCATGTGTTTCACTGTTTGGTGTGTGTTTGTATCGTGTGTGAGTGTGTGTGTGTGTTTGTGAGTTGCATATGCATGCATGCGTGCATGCGTGCTGTCGTGCATGCATGCGTGCGTGCCTGCCTGTGTGCGTGTGTGTGTTTACAGCTGCTTCTATGTTGTCTGTCAGCCATGGCCACAGCAGCAGCAGCAGCAGGGAGGTGGACGACAGTGTGTGCAGCATCTGTCCGAGTCCTTCACGGCGCCCAAGCTGATCCCCTGCGGTCACCTTTTCTGCCGCCACTGCCTGCTAGACTGGCTGACCTCCCAGCCGCTCCACGCCGCCCAGTGTCCACTCTGCCGACGCCCCATCGTCGCTGCTGCTGCAGCTGGTGACGGTCAGTGCCAGAGCCCAGCCGACATCGTGGACAGCTTGCCCACGGAGGCGAGCATGGAGGTGTGGGTGAAGAGCAAGCAGCTGCTGCAGCAGGAGCACGGCTGTCAGTCGTGTGTCACCCAGGCTGCCACCTCGCTCTGTCTCCACTGCCACGACTTCCTCTGCACGCCCTGTTCCGCCATGCACGGCAGGCTGTCCTCCACGCGTCACCACACGGTGGAAAGCCTGTCCACACTGACGCCGGAAACGCTGGCTGCTGGCGGCTTCCCGGCCACGTGCCCAACCCACGCCGGAGAGGTGTGCCAGCTGTACTGCTACACGCACCACACCCCCCTCTGCCTGCTGTGCACCTCCACCCAGCACAAGACCTGCGCCCGTGTGACGGACCTGCAAGAGAGGGCAGAAGAAACGCACACAGTCCTGAGAGAGGTGGAGGCCGCTCTGAGGGCCCAGGAGTCCCGGCTGAACCAGGCCATTCAGGAGCTAGACGCCCTCTTCCAGGAGATGGAGAAGAAAGCCCAGGCTGCTGAGGATGAGATCAGCCTGACCTTTGACCGGGTGGAGGCGGCGGTGAAGGAACATCGCCACCAAGCTGTGGAGGCCACTCGGCGCTCTTTCGACGAGGCCAAGAGGTCGATTCAGGAGGGGAAGTCCTCTCTGTTAGAAATGCGGGGAGTGGTGATGACGCACATAACCATCACAGAGCGAGGGAAAGGCATGGCCGCTTCAGGCGACGTGGGCGATCTGGCAGTGGCCATGAGGAAACGTGTCGGTGACACTGACACTGACGGCTGTTGTCAGTTACCAGCCGATGCCCCAGTCATTAAGAGGGCAGAGGTTGTGATAGACACCAAGGCTGTTGTGTCCGGGGTAGAGGAGGCTCTGGCTCAAGTGGGTCAGTACAAGCTGACCCCTGCTGATGTTCAGGCTCAGGTCTGTGCTTTGG
>CM060345.1:36110013-36142436 GCA_030674155.1 Stramonita haemastoma
TATGCTCTCAGAAACATTAAACATTACTGATCCAGACAGGGCCATTGAATTCTGGATAAAAACCTTCACTGAAATCTACAACAAACATGCTCCACTTAAAACCATAAGGGTCAAACATGTCCCCAAACCGCCTTGGATTACAAAAGAACTAGAAGAAGCATGTTATCTTAGAGATTTATTAAAAAAACATAAATATCATGAAGAGTCAAATAGATTACGAAACGCCATAAACTCACAGAAACGTCAAGAAAAAAAGAAATATTTCCAAGATTTACTGTCTTCCAAACAAAACTCAAAAACTATTTGGAGGGCCATAAATCAAATAACAAATAAACAATCATCTTCCAAATCAAATGTAATCAAAGATGTTACTGCTGAACAACTCAACAATCATTTCATAAACGTCTCTACTAACGTTGTTAACAATGATGATTCAAAATCCAATAACCTCAACACATTAAGACAATACTGCCAAGACAAGCATATTCCGTCAAAACTTCACATACCATTCATTTCAGTTTTTGAGGTCTATAATTATTTAATTCACCTCAAACAATCAAGGACACGAGGTCTTGATGGAATAGACAGCAGAATTCTGAAACTGTCAGCTCCAGTTATCACAGACACCCTAACATATGTATATAACCAATGTCTTGAAAAGAACTATTTCCCCAATGCCTTCAAAACTGCTAAAGTAATCCCCATCCACAAATCTGGTGACACTTCAGATCCCTCAAATTATAGGCCAATCTCTATTATATCCCTCCTTTCAAAACCCCTGGAAAAACATATAAATAAACACTTAGTCCGTCATATAGACACTAACGACCTTCTTCACCCTAATCAATCAGGATTCAGACAAAATCACTCATGTCATACTGCACTGACTAGTCTCATAGACAATTGGCTATCAAACATTAATGAAAACAAATTTTGTGGAGTATTATTTGTAGATTTCAAAAAAGCATTTGATACAATTGACCACACACTCCTCATCAGAAAGCTAGAACTGTACAATCTATCATCAGATAGTCTAGAACTACTTGCTTCTTATCTTAAAAACAGACAACAGTGTGTCTCAACAACTACATCCACATCCAATCTAAAACCCATTCATTATGGAGTACCACAGGGATCTATACTAGGACCTATTCTCTTTTCCTTATACATAAATGACCTTCCTCTACTTATCAAATCTAAATGTGAACTATTTGCTGATGATACAACCATACATACAAGCCATAACGACATTGACTCTCTTGCAACCATATTACACAAAGCTGCAATGATCTTGTCAAATGGACAGAACTGAACCATATGTCTATTCACCCCAAAAAACAAAATGCATGCTTATCACCACCAGACAAAAGCGACAAAATTTACCTCATAAACAGTTTCCAATCCATATAAGAAAGGAAGCAATTGAACAAACCTCTCATCACAAAGTTCTAGGAGTAACAATCGATGAAAATCTCAGCTGGTTCTACCACATATCTCATCTATGCAAATATTTGTCCCAAAGAGTATACCAGTTGACTAAAATTAAACATTTCCTTGACCACAATTCAAGGAAATTATTCTTCCAAGCTTACATACAATCCTCAATAGACTATGCCTCAACCCTATGGGATTCTGCCAGTGCAAACACTATGAAACCGTTACTAAGTCTGTATAAACGTGCTCTCAAACTTATCCTTCTGAAGAAAACAACTTTACTTGAAGTGGATTATACCCAGTTAAATATTCTCCCCCTACAACAAAGACTAAAATATAACAAAGACATTTTTATGTTTAAGATAATGGCAGGAGCTGTCCCCACATCCTTAAGAGATAAGTTCGCAATGAATCATTTCAGAAATATTGAAAAGCCAAGTGTCCCAATCCCAAGAATAGACTTGTTTAAATCTAGTTTACTATACTCAGGCCCTGTGCTGTGGAACTCCCTTCCCGATTCAATTAAAGAGCATCAATCATTGACAACCTTCAAAATTCACCTTCTAATCCACTTGATGCACCAAAAATAATAAACCAATTATATCCCCTTCTCCTTCTCCCCTTCTCCTCCTCCCTCCCTCTGTGTGCGCGCGTGTGTGTGTGTGTGTGTGTGTGTGTGTGTGTGTGTGTGTGTGTGTGTGTGTGTGTGTGTGTGTGTGTGTGTGTGTGTGAGAGAGAGAGAGAGAGAGAGGAGAGAGAGATGAGAGAGAGAGAGAGAGAGAGAGAGAGAGAGGTGTGTGTGTGAGAGTGTGTGTGTGTGTGTGTGTGTGTGTGTGTGTGTGTGTGTGTGTGTGTGTGTGTGTGTGTGTGTGTGTGTGTGTGTTGAGTTGGGTTTTTTGTTGTTGTTGTCTTCTCCCCTTTAATCAAAACTTATGTTTTATGAGACTATTTTGATGCTAGATGGTGGTGGATTGATGTTTTCAGTCATTAGCCTCATCATATTCTCTGTTTGCTCTTTAATTATTGCGCCCTTTTGTGTGTGTGTGTTGTGTGTGTGTGTGTGTGTGTGTGTGTGTGTGGTGTGTGTGTGTGTGTGTGTGTGTGTGTGTGTGTGTGTGTGTGTATGTGTGTGTGAGTGTGTGTGTGTGAGTTGGGTTTGTTGTTGTTGTTCTTTCCCCCTTTTATCAAACTTATGCTGTATGGGACTATTTTGATGACAGATGGTGGTGGATTGATGTTTTCAGTCATTCAACCTCATCATGTTCTCATGTTTGCTCTTTAATCATTGCGCCTTTTTTGTGTGTGTGTGTGTGTGTGTGTGTGTGTGTGTGTGTGTGTGTGTGTGTGTTTTGTTTTTGTTTGTTTATTTGTTTTTTTATATTTGTTTTGTTTTTGTTTTATCATCCAAATCAAAATAATCATTGATTCTTACTCCATATTTTGCTTCTGAATGAGTGCCTTTTTATAACATTACCTTAATATTGTATCTCTGTCGTATTCCTTACCTGTTGTTGTTGTTCTTTCTCCCCTTTATCAAAATCTTGTTTTATGGGACTTATTTGATGTTAGATGGTGGTAGATTGATGCTTTCAGTCATTTAACCTCATCATATTTTCATGTTTACTCTTAATTATTGCGCCTTTTCTTTGTTTTGTTTTGTTTTTGTTTTTTCTTTGTTTTTCTTGCTTTCTTTATTCAACTCAAAATCATCATTGATTCTTACTTCTCATTTTCGTTTCTGAATCAGTGACTTTATAACATTACCTTAATATTGTATCTCTGTGTTAATTCTTGCCTGTTGTTTGATACTTGGTATGGTTCCTTATTTTTGGTATTTGGATCATTATAATTGTTGATTTTATTTATATTTTTATTGGCAGTATCTCCCCCCCCCTCCAATAAGGGTATTAGTTTAAAAAAATTTTTTCCCCTTTTATCCAAATGTATGATTTATGTCACATGTATAATTTTTGACAGATGGTGGTGGATTGATGTTTTCAGTTGTTTATTCTCTTCTCTTGTTTGCTCTTTACCTATTAACACTTTTCTATTCTTTCATTATCAAAATCTTTTATTGTGACTTCTGATTTTTGTCTTCTGATCGAGTGCATTTTTATTACCTTATCATATGTAGTGTCCTTATTCTTGTATGTTGTCTGGTTTGCATAAAGCTTTATTGTTTAGTATTTTTACAACTTGATGTATCCCTGAAAAGGGCGGGGACTGGATGTAAAAAAGCACACAAGTGCTTATCTATTATCCTCGAATAAAATATTTTGCCTTGCCTTGCCTTGCCTTGCCTTGCCTCTCTCTCTCTCTCTCTCTCTCTCTCTCTCTCTCTCTCTCTCTCTCTCTCTCTCTCTCTCTCTCTCTCTCTCTCTCTCTCTCTCTCTCTCTCTCTCTCTCTAGTTGTTGTTGCTTTCAATAGTTATAACAATATTGTACCTAAATATTTTTTGAGTAGGGTTTTCTTGGTTGTACTTGCTGTTGGCTTGCTGTTTCTTTTTTTTTGTTTCTTTTTTTTTTTAGCTTGTCTGTTTTTTGTTTAGGTGGTTTGTTTTTGTGGGGTTTTTTGTTGTTGTTGTTTTGTTGTGTTTTTTTTTGGGGGGGGGGGTATTATTATTTTTTTATTATTACTGTTTTTTATTTATTTCTTTGTTTCTTTGTTTGATTTTTGTATCTTTTGTTGTTTGTTTGGTTGGTTTTTTGTTTGTTTGTTTTTAGCTAGATAGATGGCTTGATGAAAAAAAGCAAATTTATTGCTTACTCAATGTACCATCTGGAAATAAAATTTTGATTTGATTTGATTTGGTTTGATATCTCTCCCTCCCCTTTCTCTCTCTCTCCTTGACACTGTGTGTGTGTGTGTGTGTGTGTGTGTATGTGTGTGTGTGTGTGTGTGTGTGTGTGTGTGTGTGTGTGTGTACATGTGTGTGTGTGTCACTGTGTGTGTGTGTGTGTGTGTGTGTGATGTGTGTGTGTGTACATGTGTGTGTGTGTGGGCAAGGGGGGGGGGGGGGTTGCTTGGCCTCCATCTAGATAACTAACCTGCCTTTTCTATATGTTTCTTTTCTACTCCCTAAGAAGTCCATTTGTCTTCTCCACAGATGCCAGTGCTTTATTTCCACGAGAACTGCGGGAAAAACATCACACTGAGCAACAACAGGCAGACGGCAGAGAGGAAAGGAGAGAGCAGTAATGGGGGCATCATTGTGTTTGAACTGCCAATGCTTCCTCACAGACTGTACGAGGTATGTTGTGGTGTTACACCTGTATGTGTCTGAACTGCCAATGCTTCCTCACAGACTGTATGAGGTATGCTGTGGTGTTACACCTGTATGTGTTTGATCTGGGTTTGTGCTGTTGTCTGGCTGAAGGCTGAAGTTAAAGAGGGTAAGCAAAGATGCTATGATAAAAATTATACTTTTTTTGCTCCACAGAGGGAAAGAGAGAGAGACAGATACAGACCTGTAGACAGACAGACCGACAGGGAGAGAGATTTGATTTGATTTGATTTGATTTATTCTTTTATATCGAGGGTAATGGAGTAAGCACTCACGTGCTTTTTTTTCATCCAGTCCCCGTGTGTATGCAGTTTTGTAAATGTCATCTGTTCCCACCGGCACACAATGGCCTACTCTTACGAAAAGCGGAACAGGATTTAACGTGTGCGCAAGGTGTTCTGCGTGTGTTCGCACACGGGGCCTCAGTTTAAAGTCTCATCCGAAGGACTTTGGGGGAGAGTGGAGTCAGTACTGATGTTAACTCCAGGAGAAAAATCTCCTTGACCGGACTCGAACCTGGGTCGTCAAATTGCCAGCGCAATGTTCTGACCACTAGGCTATCTGTCCCCCGGATAGCCTAGAGAAAAAGAGAGAAAGAGACAGACAGACAGAGGGAGAAAGACAGAGACAGAAAAACAGACAGACAGAAGGGAGGAGAGGAGTGATTGAGAGGGAGAGAGAGAGGGGGGGGGCGGGAAAGAGGAGGGGGGGGCGGGAAAGAGAGAGAGAGAGAGAGAGAGAGAGCAAGGAGAGAGAGAAAGAGGAGAGAGAGAGAGACAAAGGCAAAATTGCAAGGCAAGGCAAAATTCTTTTATTCGAGGATAATAGATAAGCACTCATGTGCTTTTTTACATCCAGCCTCCGCCCCTTTCAGGGATAACATCAAGATAAAAAGACAGCCTCAACTAAAACAAGAACAATTATAATGATCCAATTACCAAGAGCAAACCATACCAAGTATCAAACAACAGGTAGAAATAAGACAGAGATACAATATTAAGGTAATGTTATAAAAAAGGCACTCATTCAGAAACGAAAATAAGAAGTAAGAATCAATGATGATTTTGATTTTAACAATAAACAAGCAAACAAACAAACAAAGAAACAAACAAACAAACAAACAAACAAAACAAAAAAGGGCGCAATGATTATAGATCAAACATGAGAATATGATGAGGTTAGATGACTGAAAACATCAATCCACCACCATCTATCATCAAAATATGTCCCATAAAACATAAGATTTTGATAAAGGGTGAGAAAGAACAACAACAACAGGTAAGAAATAAGACAGAGATACAATATTAAGGTAATGTTATAAAAAGGCACTCATTCAGAAACGAAAATATGAAGTAAGAATCAATGAAGAATTTGATTTGAGTACAAAAAAACAAACAAAAACCAATCAAAGGCGCAATAATTAAAGAGCAAACATGAGAATATGATGAGGTTAAATGACTGAAAACATCAATCCCATCATCTATTATCAAAATAAGTCCCATAAAGCACAAGTTTTTGAACAAAAAACCCCAACTCACACTCACACACACACACACACACACACACACACATACACATACACACACACACACACACCTCACTTAGTCTTATGATTATAGTCATAAGACCATCATAATCAGAGAGAAGTGAGGAGGGAGAGGGCAGATAGTTTGAGAGGGGAGAAGTGTGGTTTGTTATTTTTGATTCATCAAGTAGAATAGAAGGTGATTTTTTAAGGTTGTTAATGTTTGATGCTGTTTAATTGAGTCAGGGAGGGAGTTCCATAGCGTAGGGCCTGAGTATAGTAAGCTAGTTTTGAACAAGTCTATTCTTGGGATTGGGACACTTGGCTTTACCGTATTTCTGGAATGATTCATTGGGAATTTGTCTTTTAAGGATGTGGGGACATTTCCTGTCAGTATCTTAAACATCATGATGCCTTTGTTATATTTTAGTCTTTGGTGTAGGGGAAGGATATTTAACTGAGTATAATCCCCTTCTAGCAAGGTTGTTTTCTTCAGAAGGACCAGTTTGAGACCACGTTTATACAGACTTAGTAATGGTTTCATGATATTTGCACTGGCAGAATCCCACAGGGTTGCAGCATAGTCTATTGAGGATTGTATATAAGCTTGAAAAAACAGTTTCCTTGAATGAAAATCGAGAAAGTGTTTAATTTTAATCAACTGGTAGACTTTTTTGGACAAGTATTTGCATAGGTGAGATATGTGGTAGAACCAGCTGAGATTTTCATCAATTGTCACTCCTAGAACTTTGTGGTGAGAGGTCTGTTCGATTGCTTCCTTTTTTATGTGAATAGGAAATAGTTTATGTGGTAAATTTTGTCGCTTTTGTCTGGTAGTGATAAGCATGCATTTTGTTTTTGGGGGATGGATAGACATGTGGTTCAGTTCAGTCCATTTGACAAGGTCGTCAGTGCTTTTTTGTAATAAGGTTGTGAGGTAGTCAATGTCATTATGGCTCGTATGTATGGTGGTGTCATTTGCAAATAGTTCACATTTGGAATTGATATGTAGAGGAAGGTCATTTATGTATATAATGAAAAGAGAATAGGGCCCAATATGGATCCCTGTGGTACTCCATAATGAATGGGCTTTAGTTTGGATGTTGATGTAGCTATTGAGACACACTGGTGCCTATTTGTAAGATATGAATCGAGTAGTCCTAGGGTTTTTGTAGAAATGTTATACAGGTTTAGCTTTTTTAGGAGAAGTTTGTGGTCAATTGTATCAGATGCTTTTTTGAAATCAACAAATAATACTCCACAAAATTTATTGTCATTGATGTTTGATAGCCAATTATCTACAAGACTGGTTAGTGCTGTATGACATGAGTGCTTTATTCTAAATCCAGACTGATTAGGATGAAGTAAGTTGTTGATTTCTGCATGACGGACTAAGTGTTTATTCATATGTTTTTCCAGTGGTTTTGAAAGGATCAGTATAATGGAGATGGGCCTATAGTTTGAAGGATCAGAAGTATCGCCAGACTTGTAGATGGGGATTACTTTAGAACATTTGAAGGCGTTGGGGAAATAGTTCTTATCAAGGCAGAGGTATAATTATGTTAAGGTGTCTGTGATAACTGGAGCTGATAATTTTAATATACTGCTGTCTATTCCATCAAGACCACGCGTTCTTGATTGTTTGAGGTGAATCAGATAGTTGTAGACCTCTGAGACAGACATGAAAGGTATGTGAAGTTTTGAAGGAATATGCTTTTCTTGGCAGTATTGTTTTAATTCATTAAGATCGTTGGACTCTGAGTTATCATTGCTAATTACGTTGGGAGAAACATTGATGAAGTGGTTGTTAAGCTTTTCAACGGAGATGTCTTTGATTACATTTGATTTAGGAGTTGATTGATTGTTTGTTATTTGATTTATTGCTCGCCATACAGTCTTTGAATTTTGTTTGGAAGATAGTAGGTCTTGAAAATATTTCTTTTTTTCACGCCGTTTTTGTGAGATTATGGCGTTTCTTAATTTTTTTGACTCATCATAATATTTGTGTTCTTTTAGGTCTGTAAGATAACATGCTTCCTCTAGTTCCTTTGTGAGCCAAGGCGGTTTGGGGTTGTGTTTGATCCTAATGGTTTTAAATGGAGAATGTTTGTTATAGATTTCAGTGAACGTTTTTATCCAGAACTCAATGGCTAAGTCTGGATCAGTAATATTGAAGGTTTCTGAGAGTGTGGAGGTGCATAAGTCTGTGAGAAAAAGCTGTTCATTAAACTTTGCAAAGGAACGATAGGTTATAGTTTTATGGCCAGGTTTGGGAAGTTTTGTTCCTTTTTTTGACCATGTGGCACAGACTGGGTAGTGATCGCTGCAGTTGTAGACAGGGACACAAGTTTCTATGATGTTTTCTGGGTTTGATACATAGATGTGGTCAATTAATGTGTTTGAATTTGATGTGACTCTTGTGGGAGATTTAACTAATTGGTGAAGATTGAGTGAATTCATAACTTGGGTCCATTGATTATGTACTTTTGTTAGGTCTGTATTGAAATCGCCCAGTAAGATTATTTCCCGAGATTCAAGTAGGACTTTGTTTATCATGGAGTCAAATTTGTCTATCCAATTTGTTCTTTCACTTGGATTCCTGTAACAGAACCCCATCATAACAGGCCGTGTACCTTTCATGGAAACTTCGATCCAGATAGATTCTATTTCATGACATTCTAGAACGGGCAGACGTTTGAACGTTACAGAATCGCTAATATAGATTAAGATACCTGTTTCTTTTGGCTTTTGTGGATCTTTCTGCAGGATTTTATAACCTGGAATGTGTATGTCAGCATCGGTTATATGTTCAGTGAGTCTTGACTCAGAAAGCCCTAGTATGTGGAATGGTTTGCCTTGATTTGTGATGAGTGTTGATATATCTTCCATTTTGTTAATTGCATGGTTTATGTTTAGGTGGCAAATTCGTAAGCCATTCTTGGAGGGCCAGGTATTGTGTCTTGGATGCATCTATTACAGGTAGTTTGGTAAGCAGTTATTAATGAGTGCAGAGATTGGTGAAGAGAGATTATTAATATGGGAGGAATGTTAGCACTTGATTGGGGATGGAATGAATTAAGGAGGATTAAAATCAAAATCAAAATCACTCTACATATGACACACAATGGTATAATCAAGATCAAATCAAATCACACTACATATAACACACAGTGGTATAAGAACTCGACCAAATTAAGTGTAGGCCTACTTCAGAAAAAGAGTCAAGTAGACCTTAAACAGCAACCTGGTGTTCAGGTGGTGTGGTTCAGATAATTATAGAAAAGGGACAGGTTTTGAAAAAACAAAATGAAAAACAATAAAAGAAAACATAAAATAAGATAAGGCAGAACAAAACAATTAACTCTGGACAATCAAGGCAATACTATGCCAATCAACGTTTATAAGCAATAACAATACAACAAGAGTGAAAATAATATGGAATATATCCTTATGCACAATCAGCACAGTTCCTGAGAAACAAAATGTTGATGCACAATCCAGAGAATTCAGTCACAGTCTTGTCAGTATAGAAGTCTGATCTGGGAAGGACCAGTCACAGTTTGTTACACAATACTATGCCATTCAACATCTATAGATGATAACACAGCAAAGTGAAAATAATAAGAAGCATATCATGATGCACAATCAGCACTGTTTCTGAGAAATAATATGTTGATGCACAATCAGCAATCCAGAAGATTCAGTCACTGTCTTGTCACAACACAACAGTGAAGTAATAAAAAGCATATGATGATATGGTGATGCACAATCAGCACAGTTTCTGAGAAACAAAATGTTGCACAATCAGCAAGATCCAGAATTCAGTCACAGTCTTTTTGGTACAGAAATCTGATCTGGAAATGATCAGTCACAGTTTGCTGCACAATAGGAGCACTGGTTGGGTGGACGAACCTTGAGCTAAAAAACAAACTAGCTGGTATATATAAGTTTCAGTCTGTGCCGAGTTGATAGTTCAAGACCATGGGTTGCAGAGCACAAATGTCAGTCTTCATAATCTTGTCTCATTACACACACACTTATATATACTTGTACACATCACACATATGCATATCTATGCACACACACACACACAATCATGCACTAACTCACATGCCTATACACATATTTTGGAGGAGCATGACTTATCACACCAGAGTTTCTATGGTGTACACTGTGTTGTACTGGCGATAAGGTTCTCTTGTCTTGAGAGCTGGAGCTGGGTAAGGTCTGGTGGTGAGCATTGCTGGGTAGGGTGGGGACAGGAGGTGGGGTGAACGCTGGGTCGACACTGATTGTAGTTGTTGGAGGGTCAGTTTGTTGGCCCACACATTGTCGTTCTGGGGTTGGGGTTGGGGGGTGGGACGGTGTTCAGTCATCTGTGGTAAATAAGGGTATCTGGGGACACTGGAATGTCGTTGGTACTCTTTATGTAGTAGTGCTGAGGGTTGGGTCTTCTGTTCGTCAGTAGGTTGTGTAGTGGGTGTTGTCAGGAGTGGCTGTCCTTTATGTCTGGGGTCAGCATATTTGAGGCTGTATGCTAACCTCTCTGAACCTTTGGAGCTGGGATGAAATGTGTCAGAATAAAGATCTTTGTGTGGGGCCCCACTGGAGGTTGTAAATATATTAGTGTGGTCTGCAAATGGGATGTTTTCTGCAGCACACACTTTAGCTAATGAGATATTGGAAATATTGACCGTTTTCTTTAGGGGGTGCTGTCCGATTGGGGGGATAATGGATGATGCCAGCAGCCTGGCTCGGGGGAATACATGTTTGATGTTTCTGATGAGCTGAGTCCATTTACTTTCAGTGATGGCTGTATATTTGCATGTATTTATTCCTGTGTGAAAGATGATGTGCTGTACTTCTTTGTTGTTGGGAATGTGATGGAGCCAATGAATAAGGTCATGGACAGTGATACCTGAGATACTGAGGTTTTGATTTTTACCTTTGTAGAATAGAATATCGGATTTGATATGTGGTGTTACTGAGTCTCCTAAGATGAGGTTAGTTGTGCTGGAGTGTACTCTTTGTTCTGCTAGTTGTTGGCGTGGTGTGAGAGTGTTGTCGGTGGAAGTATGTTGTGCTTCAGAAGTGTGGGTTTGGGTTTTTGTGTCTTTTCTTCTTTTTTTTTGGAGTGACTATTGTCCATATGTTTGGGTTTGGTTCATTGCCCTCAGGGATGTTGGATGTTTGATTGTCAGAGTCTGTTTGGTTGTTGTTTTTGATGGTGATGACAGTGTTGACTGTTGTTTGGTTGTTGATTTCTTTAGTGGTGTTGGAAGTTTGTTTGTCAGGGTCTGTTTGGTCGTTGATTTTGGCAGTGTTGACTGTGTCTTGTGGTAAAGGTGGGGTTGGATGAGCTGGGGCTGGCTTCTGGTCAGGGTTGTTATGAATACATTGTTTTTTGTTTTCGTCGTCGAGGGACAGAAGAGAGAATCTGTTGGTGGTAGGGAAGGATGATAGGAGGGTGTCTTGTTCTTCATCTGACTGTTCAGCTAAGTGCGTTTGTGTGTGTTCTTTTGATACTGTGTGTTTCAGCTGGTTCAGTTCCGACTTTAAGTCATGGTTTTCTTTTTTCAGTTGGAGAACAATCTTGGTGAGAGAACCTAAGTCTTTTGTGTTTTTTTTTTTATTGAAGTGGATAGTGAGTGTATTTTTTGTTTCAGTTGTTGTGATGTTTGGGTAGGTGGGTATTTGCAGAGGAATCGAGGAAGGTGACGTGGTTTTTTGTGGGGATGAGTGACTGGTGAGGCAATATGTCGCACAGTATGAACCAGTATACTTTGTGTGTTGTTTTTTGGCTGATTGTTGGATTGACAGCATGTTTTGTTCTCTTTCCTGTTTTCAGTTGTGTGAGGGAGACCATGCATCAGCTCAGGGTGTGGGTGTGGTGTTTGTGCTGTGTTTTGTGGAGTGGTTTGTTTTGTGTTCCCCACAGCTGAGTTTTCTTTGCCTGGCTGCTGGACTGGTGGGGATGAGGGTGGTGATAGATCAGGTAATTGATCATCAGGATTGGGTGGTGGGCTGGTGGGATTGATCAATGATGGCAATTTGGTGAGACAGGGACTCCTGGACGGGGATGGGATATCCTGGGGAATTATTTTACCAGAGGGGGAAGGTTTGAGTTGGGGTAGGGGTAGTTCCGACAGGTCATGCACAGCCTCGTCCAGGTTTGGTTGGGTCTCTTTGCTTCTTGTCAGACTGAAGATGGCTTGAATCACCTGAATGAGTGATTGGAACTCGTTTCTGAGCCATCTTCTGCACAAGTTCCCTTGTACAAGCACAGTTCCTGTTGTGTAAAAAGTGGTGATGGTGATCAGTTTCTTGTCGGCACAATTCACTTGTATTTTAGTCTTGAATAGTTCGTCACTGGGTAGGGTGGTGGGGATGCTAGAGAGGTCACCATTGTCACTGAGGAAAATTGGCTTATTTGGCTTTGTAAAATCCTTCCAGTATGCATTAAAGCCTGGTTGATTATTTACTTGCACATGTAACGTTTATGAAAGACTGATCTTGCTATCGGAAGCAGTGGAAATGGGACTTGAAAAGTTAATTGTTTTGTGTCTATCTTTATATCTATTTGGGGGACCCAGGTACATTGGGTGTCATTGGTGACAGCAGACATAATGAGGGAGGGGGGGGGTGACAAGGGGGATTGAAGATGTGGGATGGAGTGGGGTGAATATGGGGGAGATTAGTGATTCTTGTGTTTTTAACCCATGGTCCTTAGTCCTACTGTTCACATTTTTAAGCACATGGCATTCTTCACTGTATACAGTACCATGGCAGGAGTTTCAAACACCCCAGACTAAAAATAATATGGGGGGAAAAAAAAGAAAGAAAAAAAAGAAAAAAGAAGAGGGGTGGAGGGAAGGGAGGGGGTAAGAACAATGCTATCAATAGCTCAGCACAGAGTTGTGACCACACTAAGAGGAGATGTTACCAAGGTAGGGAGTCACAGTACGGGCATGAACATGAGGCTATAAGAACACACACACACACTCACACACACATACACACACCACATTACTTCATTCACATCAGATAGACCTACACAGGGAGCATGGCAAAAGCTTGAAACCCTTACACATAGGATGAAAATCTGCTGGATTCGAATCTAATTATTGTCAGAAATAACACATCCAAAGTTGTCCAAAATTGTCCCCTGGCTAAGTGCACTAAAATTAAATAGAAAAAAATAATATCACGATGATATGAATTTTAGCGCAGTCCAATCACCATAGAAGCGCAGAGTTCAGTAATAACCACAATTGTAAATAGTAATTGCAGAGTTGAATGAAACAGCCTGTTGAGAAGTAAACCTCACAGGGCCTCAGTGAGGTCAGAGTGCAGTGTTGATGAAAGCGTTGAAGCGTCAGCTAGCCTACAGACATTTAGATTGAAGGCGGTCGCACTTGAGTGAAACAGCACAAAACCACTTGAGGTTGGATACAAGGAGGGCAGGCCATCACTCCTGTCTCCCAGTGTAGCAGCAGAGGTGGAGGGAGGGGGGACATACACCTGGTGGCGATACTATGACGATCGTCTCCATGGTGAGGAGTCACAGTACTAGGCACGAAGACTAGACTAGGGCTAAATAGGCCTACACACATACCTATATATATACACACAAACACTTGATTTCATGAATGAGAGGACAGCGAGCCCTCGATGGATGGACAACGAGCATTGGCGTCGCGGGCTGGTCTCGAGTGGTACTCCATACCTTCGGAAACAATCAGCTGGCGACGCCGACACAGACACCGACACAACTGGGTGGCTGACGCCTCAAGTCTCTATGTGAGATAGGATACAATCCGACATGGAATGACAAATCTGAAATAGAGTTGGCTTACTTTGTTGTTGTTGTTTTTTCTTTTTTCACTGATCTGCCACAGGAACACACTGTCTGAAGGTAGACAACATCACAGGTGCAATCCACATGATTGCAGATGACCACTGGTATAAAATGGAAAGTATTGGAAGCCAGGTTCCATCTTAATTGAATACTTTCATCGGAGAGCTCCTTACGCACGTCTTGACAGCTTGACGTGAGAGAGAGGAGAGAGAGAGAGAGAGAGAGAGAGAGAGAGAGAGAGAGAGAGAGAGAGATGAGAGAGAATCTAGTGCATGCTGGGAGAGAAAAGATTTGTATGGGTTTGATGTATGTTTTTTTTGTTTTTTTTAATTTCTGAATCTTTTATTTTGAGGATAATAGAACAAGCACTCGTGTGCTTTTTTAATCCAGTCCCTGTGTGTACGTAGTTTTGTTAATTTTGTCATCCATTTCCACTGGTACAAAATGGCCTACTCTTTTGATAAGTGGAACGAGTTTTAACGTGTGATTAAGATGTTCTACATGTGATCTCACATCACTGTCATGGGACCTCGATTTGTAGTCTCATCCAAAGAACTATTTTTTAATGTTTGGTGTGCTTGTGTGTGTGTGTGGTGTTGTGTGTCTGTGTGTCTGTGTGTCTGTGTGTGTGTGTGTGTGTGTGTGTGTGTGTGCGCGTGCGTGAGTGAGAGAGCGTATGCGTGTGTGTGTCAAAGTCAAAGTCAGAGTCAAAATTTTATTTTCAGATGGTATATTGAGTAAGCATCGATTTGCTTTTTTTCATCAAGCCATCTATCTGAGGAAAAAACAAAAAACAAAACAAAAAATCCAACAAAAAAACAAAAGCAGAGAAAAACATTTCACCAATATTAATTAACCAACATGATTTCAACAGCCTCAAAAATACAATATGCCTATAGAAAATACAAGCAACAACACTAACAACAAAAACAGAAAAAAAACACTCAAAAGTCACACTCTCTCCTCTCTCTCTCTCTCTCTCTCTCTCTCTCTCTCTCTCTCTCTCTCTCTCTCTCTCTCTCTCTCTCTCTCTCTCTCTCATCACACACAACACACACACACACACACACAACACACACACACACACCACACACACAACACACGTACATATATACATACAGTTCGCGCGCTCCTCCACACAGCATGTATGCACATAGGTGCATGCACGCATTTAAAGTTGTTTTTTTTAATCATATAGTGTCACACAAAACAGCTTATATCAGTTACAATGTCACTACTACTATTATTTAAGACTTAACGAAAAGAATCCATGAAAAGTCAATAAGCAATTTATGTCAGATTACGGTATCTGCATACTTCAGTTCATACATTATATATTAGAAGGAAGAAAAGAAAAAACAACAAACGCAACAATACCATATGATAATACCCATCACCACTGAGAGAAAACATAAACACTAACAAATATATAAACAAAAAACAAACAAACAAAACAAAAACAACAAAAACCAGACAAAATAAACAAAAGCAGTAAAGGGGAAGGGGGTGGGAACGGATGGGGAGGGGGTATCAAGGAGGAAGGGGGAAAACACAAACAGCAAATGGAAGAATTATAGTAATGATTTATGATTATATTAAGAAATAAATAAAACCCTACACATACAAACCAAAACAAACAAACAAAAAAACGCAAATGAAACAAAAAAAAAAACAAACAAACAAACAAACAAAACAAAAAAAAGAAAACTTTTTGTACAAATACAGCTTTATTGAAATAAAGCCTGTTTTGGAATGTAAGACTATTTGTTTGCTTATAATCATTGATGGTTAGGGGCTTGCTTTTAATAGTACAAGTTTTAGTGCCTCTTTATATAACCGATGAATGAATTTTAAATTAGTTTCACTGCAGTTGTCCCAAAGAGATGAGGCATAGTCAACTATAGGCAAAATATGTCCACAAAAAAAGAGTTTGCGTGAATGATTATCTAGAAAGAGTTTTATTTTTGATAACTGACGTACCTTGTTTGTAAGACGTTTTCCTAGTGCCATCACATGGTCAGTCCAAGTAAGATTATTGTCAATAATTACACCCAGAATTTTGTGTGAGTCAACTTCTTCAATAATTTTTTGATCTATCACCAGAGGTTGAAATTTACTTTTCATTTTTTGCCTCTTTTGTCTTGCTAGTATGTGCATACTCTTTGTTTTTTGTGCATTTAAGGACATGTGGTTTAAATGAGTCCAAGTAATCAATTTGTTGATATTGTTTTGAAGTTTGAGTGTTAGTCTGTGGGGGTCAGTATCACTACAATAGAGGGATGTGTCATCAGCAAACATTTCACAGCAACAATCTAGAAATAAGGGTAAGTCGTTTACATATATTGAGAACAAAAGAGGACCCAATATTGATCCTTGTGGTACTCCATGTTTAATAGATCTATACTAGTTCTGATGTTTGATTATTTGCAGTTACCAGCAAATGTGTGTGTGTGTGTATGTGTGCGCACGCACACGCATGTGTGCGTGCATGTTGTGGTATGTGTATGTATTGTGTGATCCTTTGGTCACCCAGTCATGCTGTACTAAAGACATGCAGGACTCTTACTCCCACATGTATACATGTACACACACATGTGTACACTTTCATGAACATGCTCACAGACATTTCTACATCATAGCTATACACACTGTTGTCACTTTTTTTAACCTGTTGTCGTTAAAGAAAGACTGATTCATTCCCCCATTCCCCACCTCATGCACTGACCAATCCTCCCCCCCCCCCTCCATCGATACACACTGATTGAGTGATTCCCCTTATTCCCCCTCTCCCCCAAAACTTCATACACAAAGACTCATTCCTCATCATCCCTCTCCCCCCCTTCCCCCCCACCCCCCGGCACAAAAATTGATTGTTTTCTCCCCCCTCCACCCTCAATGCAAAGACTGATTTATTTTCTCCCTCCCCTCCCCTCTATTCATACACAAAAACTGTTTCATAGATGATCTACTACCCCCCCCCCCCCTTTTCCCAACGCACTAAGACAGGTTCTTGTTAATCCTCAAACAATGTCATTATTATGTCAGACAATATGGAGTGATGGCCATTAATTTGCACAGGTTCATTTGGATGTCAGTATGGAGTGACGGCCATTAATTTGTAAGGTAATGGTTCATTGGGATGTCAGTATGGAGTGATGGCCATTAATTTGTAAGGTAATGGTTCATTTGGACATCAAGCTGGCCTTTAATTTGTGCAGGTTCATTTGGACGTCAGAGATGCACTCAACAACTGGTACATGTGGACAGGAGTGGTCACCACAGATCCTGGGGTCATGACCTTGCCTTCAGATGCTGGTGGATGGACGTCAGCTGTTGTTTTCAACAATAACAGCATAGATGACCATGGAAAAGGGGTCAGTGTTGGTGGGGTGATTTTCTTAGATATCAGGGGAGAGAAACACGTCACAACACACAACAAATTCAAAGAGTTTTCCACCCTGTCCCAGAAAGGACAGGCTTAGAATTTTGTTGTGACTAGCTCGTTCTTAATTCGTCCGGAAAAGGGGTGGCAATCGCAGCCATCTCACAAAACCAACTCAAAAGGCAAGACATTACAAACACGACGCTTTATTCATCTTTCATACAAATTTAACAACTCTAAGCTAACATGCCCCTTTCCCCCCTCCGTCCTTCCTAATGCCTCTAACCCCCTGCACAAATATATAAACAAGAAAAAGAAACAATGAAAATAATACGCTCTCTCTCACGCACACACACTTTCCCACAGTATCTTCACAATGGGGGGAAAGACATGAGGACGCAAGGAAACATGGGGGGACACTCAGCTTATTCAACTGCAGCAGCGCTGACGATGAGGCGATGGATGTCACCAGGTGTCCAGCACAGCTTCCGCAGCATCCTTTAGAATGAGGTCCCTGCTCCTCTCGTCATCTCCCCGTTGAGACGGCCTGGAGGACTGTTGAAAGCTGGGTGCAGAGGTCGCCCTACACAAAGTTGAGCGCTGCAGTCTGCCCAACACAAAGCTGAGACAAGGAATTAGCATCTTGTCACAATATGAGTGTCAACCCCTCCCTCCATCCCTTGCTTTCCCCTACTTTAACAATTTATACAATTTCCATCTATAAACTCCATGAGGTTACAATTGTTCATTAGTTCAAATAGGCTGTCATACAGATATACAAATAAACACGACATAACCTCTGACTGCCCACATATATTTCTACAGTCAGAGGAACAGGACACATTACTGGGATAGTGCTTCAATCAGACAACGCCGGTGAACCTGCGGTCCCCTCCAGTTTCATTCCACCGCGACGGCCCGAAAACCCCAGAATCATAAAAAGAAACAAAAGAATGAAGCGCTGAAAATAAGAAGTCTTGGAAACAAAAGGAATCTGAATGCTTGGAAAAACCTACCTTCTCTCTTCCCCCACCAAGGCAGAGTTCGAGAGAAGAAACTACTGGAACAAAACATAAAGTGGTGAAGTCGTGAGTTCAAAACCCAGGTGCAACACCCACTCACTCCAGTCAAGGGAGTGAGTAAATAATTTCAAACAAATGATTTGCCTGCACCCGGAAAAATAATGTTAGACACTTCCGAGTGTCTAAACCAAATTAAATAATTTCAATTGCTGCCCACACATTACCTACCTCAGACAGCTTGTGTGGTCTTTTGCATCGCAGTGCTGATCGCAGCACCTATCCTCCTGCGTCGGCTAGGAGCTCTCTCACTTTGGCTACCGAGCTCAAAGTGTCGTGGTGGCATCCAGACAGGTGATATATTCCTGCCGTCACCTGAACTCAGGTGAGCAGCCATCCCGGTTTCGGCAGAAACTCCGCCATGCATGGGCGCCTCGTATGTGGTCACTCAGGGAGCTTTACCCATCGCCACACATGTAGGACATGTTACATACAACTCCCCATGTGCACGCTAGCCTGCGCTCAGGGGTACGATCACGAAAAACTAAAAGGGTGGGGGGGGAAGAAAAGTGGTTTTGAGGTAAACGACCTCCCGTCAGTCCCCTTGAAACCACACCTCTCCCTCCGTGTCCAGGGCGCTCTTCCTTCACCCTGGCGGTCAGGAGATGTGTAAGTGGGGTGGTGAAGGGTGCGAGGATTCGAACCTGGGTCAATTCATGACAACACACAAACACGTGTATACTATCTATAATTATGAGAGAGAGAGAGAGACAAGGCAAGGCAAGGCAAGGCAAATTCTTTTATTCGAGGAAAATGAATAAGCACTTGTGTGCTTTTTTACACCCAGTCCCCGCCCTTATCAGGGATAAAATGAAGAAAAAAATCCTTAAACTAAACAAGAACAACAATGAAATATCAGAACAAGAAACTATACCCAGTACCAAACAACATACAAGAAATAAGAACATTATGTATAATAAGGTAATTTTTTTGTTTTTATTCATTTATGTGTATGTTTATTTTAGTCTTTTATTTCAAGGATAATAAAATAAGCACTTTACATCCAGTCCCCATGTGTATGCAGTTTTGTCATTCGTTCTCACTGGCACACAATAGCCTACCCTTCCAAATAGCAGAACAGGTTTTTACAGAAGCTGGAAACAGTTCACAGCTTCAAGTACTTGGGAGCCGTTGTGTCAAACAAGGGGTCCAAGCCAGAAGTAGTATGCAGGATTGCACAGACAATAATAGCACTGTCAGAACTGAACACCATCTGGAAAGATAAAAATATTTCCCTCAATTCCAAGATCGGACTAATGTGCTCCCTTGTTATATCCATATTCCTGTATACCTGTGAATCGTGGACCCTGACTGCTGATTTGGAGAGAAGAGTACAGGCAGTAGAGATGAGATGCTTATGGAGGCTCCTTGGCATCTCCTACAAAGACCACATAAGCAACGAAGAGGCGCATAACAGAATCCAGCAAACCATTGAGCCTTATGAAAACCTAACAGTCGTAAAGAAGCATAAACTTAAATGGCACGGGCATGTCACAAGATCATAAGGACCTGCAAAAACAATACTGCAAGGCACTGTCCAAGGAGGAAGAAAAAGAGGCAGACCAAGGAAGAGATGGGAGGACAACATTAGCCAATGGACAGGCCTAGAACTCGACAAAACTTTGAGAAAGGCAGAACAGAGAGAGGAATGGAGGAACTGGTTGTCAAGTCTTCAGGGGTGCCCCCATGTCACCAGACTAAGGGATAGGTAGAGAGATAGACAGACAGTCAGACAGAGAGACAGGTAGAAAATGAAGGGTTGGAATGACATTTAGTAGTGGAACTATCTATGTGAATGTAAGGAATACCATGGCACAAGGTCAAGGGTTAGCAGTGTCTAAACAAACATCACGTTGGATTCCTCCTGCTGGGAAGAATGCACTGAGCAGAAGAGGGGCTGTGTATCAGCATACGTCCCTGCCGTCCTCTGGTTCAGCCTGTGATTCGGGTTGGATTCCCGTTCAAGGGGATTTTTCCCCTGGAGTTAACATCAGTGTTGACTCCACTACCCCAAAAGTCCTTCGGGTGAGACTTTAAACTGCGGACCTGTGTGCAAACGCGTGCAGAACCTCTTGCACACACGTTAAACCCTGTTCCACTTTTCATAAGAGTAGGCCATTGTGTGCCGGTGGGAACAGGTGACAAGATTTAGAAACTGCACACACATGGGGACTGGATGTAAAAAAAAAAAAAAGCACAGGAGTGCTTATTCCATTATCTTCGATATAAAACAATAAAACAACAAATAAAAAAATAAAGTGATGAATGGAAGATAATGATGAATTGCAGATCAGCACAGGCGTGGGAAAAAAATTACTAGATTTGCCCCGAGGAAGCCACATAGGACTGCTGGTTGATGGCAGTCAGGACCTTCACCTGTACATCGATGGACAGGATCAGGGCATTGCTGGTGTCAAGGTGGCCCAGCCCTGCTACGCTTTCTTTGATGTGTGTGGTTCCTACAAAAAGGTGGGTCTTTTTCAAGTCAGCTTGTATTCATGACCGCCTGTTTTGTGTGGTTTGAGATTTATGGTACTTGTCGATTTTTGAACTTCCTGAAAATCTTTTTTTCAACCAATGGTGAGGAATGCATGTGTGCTTGTCTGGCTTACCCGGTGGCTTTGGCTGCATGAATGTGAGTAGATTCGTTTATTTAGTTATTTATTTGTTTATTTACTCGTTTTTTGTTCATTTATTCTTTTATTCTTTTTTTTTGTATCTACATAATTATCTTTTCTTCTATTTTATTCATCTGTTCTTTTATTTATTTTTTGTTTATTTAGCTATTTTATTTATTTATTTATTCTTTTATTTATCTATTCTTGTATATTGAGGATAATGGAATACGCCTTCGTGGGCTTTTTTTTACATCCAGTCACAATGTGTATGCAGCAGCATTGATAATTTTGTCATCCGTCCCCATCAGCCCACAGTAGAGAGAGAGAGAGAGAGAGAGAGAGAGAGAGAGAGAGAGAGAGAGAGAGAGAGAGAGATTTGATTTGATTTATTCTTTTATATGGAGGATAATGGAGAGAGAGAGAGAGAGACTTGATTTGATTTATTCTTTTATATGGAGGATAATGGAGAGAGAGAGAGAGAGAGAGAGAACACTGAACACTGAAATGGTTTAATGGTACCTTGGCCTTGGACCACAATACACCAGGTGAGGGGGCAGGGGTGTGAGTGTAATGCAAAATGAAAGCATGAATAAATTTTACATATACTATGTCAGTGAAAGATTGACAGCATGGATACATTTCACACATACTATACAATGAAAATTCAAAGCATGGAAACACGTCATACATACTATAGTAAAGAAAAGTGATAGCATTGTTAAATTTCACTTAAACTACCCATACCATGGCAGTGAAAAAATGAAAGCATGGATAAATTTCACGCCTGCTATAGCAATGAAAAATGAACTCGCAATACACATTTCACACACACTATAGCAATGCTAAATGAACTCACTGATAATATTAAATGTACTATATCAATGAAAACTGAAAGCATGGTTACATTCCACACACGCTATAGTAATGGAAAATGGAAGCATCAAAAAATTTCACACACTCGATGGCAATGAAAAATTGAAAGCATGGATAAATTTCACGCCTGCTATCACCTTTAAAAAAGAGAACATTGGTACATTTTACACACACTGCACCAATGCAAAATGAAATCATTGATAAATTTTACACCCGCTATAGCAATAAAAACTGAAAGCATGGATATATTCCACACACACTATAGCAATGAAAAATGTAAGCATGTATATATTTTACACATGCTATAGCAATGAAAAATCAAAGCATGGATAAATTTGACACCTACTATAGCAATGCAAATGAAGGTTTTGATAAATTTCACACATACTGTAGCAATGCAAAATAAAAGTATTGATAAGTTTTACACACAGAGAGAGAGAGAGAGAGAGAGAGAGAGAGAGAGAGAGAGAGAGAGAGAGAATGAATGTGTGTCTGTGTGTGTACACAAACATGCATAGTGTGTATGTGAGTGTACTAGATTTCTTTGTATGTTTTTGTATGTGCATTTGTATCGTCTATATTTTTTTTTGCCCCCCCCCCCCCCTAATCCCACCACCTTTTGAAGATTGTTGACCGTTGTGTTGTTTTTCCCAGTGCTATGATGGCACCTCAGGTCTGGAGGGTTTTACTCATGAAGTTTATAGATCAAAAGAGGACGGCATGGCCTGGTGGTCAGAGTGATGCGCTCGTGATCTGCTGACCCGTACCCTGGTTCGAATCTCATTAGAGAGGATTTTTCCTCTGGAATTCACATCAGTGCTGACTCCATACCCCTCAAAAGTTCTTCGGATGAGACGATGAACCGAGGGCCCTTGTGCAAACGCACGCAGAATATCTTTCTTAAGCATTAAAACCCATTCTGCTTTTCGGAAGAGTAGGCCATTGTGTGCTGGTGGGAACAGAAGACAGAGTTTATAAAAACTGCATACACATGGGGACTGGATATAAAAAAAATAAAGCGCATGAGTGCTTATTCCATTATCCTCAAAAAGAAAGAATAAATAGATAAAGAATAATGGGGATTCCTTCATTGAAGATCTGACTGGCTGGTGAGATGTATGCCATCTTGAAGGGATTTATTCAGTAACTGATGTCATCTTGAAGGGATTTATTCAGTAACTGATGCCATCTTGAAGGGATTTATTCAGTAACTGATGTCATCTTGAAGGGATCCATTCAGTAACTGATGTCATCTTAAAGGGATCATTCATTAACTATGTCATCTTGAAGGAATTATTCAGTAACTGATGTCATCTTGAAGGGATCCATTCAGTACCTGAATTCATCTGAAGGGATCCATTCAGTACCGAAGTCATCTTGAAGGGATCCATTCTGTACCTGTCATCTTGAAGGGATCCATTCAGTACCTGATGTCATCTTGAAGGGATCCATTCAGTACCTGATGTCATCTTGAAGGGATCCATTCAGTACCTGATGTCATCTTGAAGGGATCCATTCAGTACCTGATGTCATCTTGAAGGGATCCATTCATACTGATGTCATTGAAGGATATTCAGACTGATGAGGATCCATAGACCTGATTCATCAGGATATACAGCAAACCCTAGACACAATCCTTCAACCCACAATCCAAACATCATCTTGAAGATCCATTCAGTCCTAGATTAAGTCCATCATACTTTATCTAATCCCATCGACTATTAATTTTGAGAATTTATAACATCCCCCCAACTCCGATTCTGTGCTAGATTTCCTCTTTTCTATCCCTCGCTTTGTTTCTGCCCTGGTCCTTTCTTCTGTGCCTCTTCTCTGTTTTGTGCCTTCCTGGCCCATTCTCTCTCCTTTCTTTGCCAGAAAGACTTCAAAAATAGCAGTTCCCTCCCTTGTCTAAGTCAGCAGTATATTTGGCTGGTAGTGCTGACAGCAGAGTTAGAGAGGAGAACCCAAGCATTCGAGAACAAGTGCCACAGAAGACTCCTCAAAATATCATACAAAGAACACAAGACCAATAACTATGTGAAAGAAGAAATCAAAAAGCGTGTGGGCCCCCAAGAGCCTTTGCTCTCCACCATAAAGAGAAGAAAGCTGATGTGGTTTGGTCACACCACAAGACAGCACCCTAGCAAAAACTATCTTGCAAGGAACAGTCGAGGGCAAGAGAAGAAGAGGCCGCCAAAAGAAATCATGGGTTGACAACATCAAAGACTGGACTGCCCAACCCCTGCAACACCTACTAGCCACACAGGATCGTGAAGCATGGAAAAAGATCTCTGTTGCGTCTTCTCTCATGTCCCCCCTACTATGTCCTTTGGGACTGAGTGAGTGAGAGTGAGAGTGCTTATGGTTGTAACATTACTGCTAGACCACGGAGCCGCTGTTTTCTGCTGTTAGTGTTTGATGCTAATAATAATAATGATAATAATAATAATTATAATTATAATAATATATGGAGTTTATATTGCGCTGAATCTCATGTCAAGCAAACAGAATGAAGAGCTTGCATTCAAATCATTCACACGATGCAACCTTCCATGAATATTAAGGTTAACAGATATCAAGTTTATGCACACAACACACACACACACATACACACACACACGCACGCATGCACGCACGCACACCACACACAACCACACACATACATACACACACACACACACACACACACACATACACACACACACACATGCACACACATGCTTAGGCAGATGTAGGTGGTGAAGTTGAAGGAGGCTGTTGAAAAACAGGGACAGATAGGAGAGGGAAAATCTCAGGTAGGAAATAAGTGCGTTTTGAGGCTGGATTTGAAAGTATGGTTGAACATTACTACTAGACCACAAATCAGCTGTTAAAAGGTAAAGGTAAAGGTGTCCCATAACCTATGTGGTTGTAGGGGGAGCGAGGCATCAGAGACCTCTGCTTCTCTAGGGGCCAGCATGTTGAGGGCGGCACCCATCTCCTCTCCCTCGCTGCTTTACCTTCCCTGACCCTAAAGAGGGCAGGTACCCTTCGACAGCTGGGTGAACTGGGGGATTGTATTGAAGCCAAGGCAGGCAACAGTCACCCATCCAATTGGCAACTATGCTTGATGCTGTTTAACCTCAGCTTGAGGGAAGCGAGTGCTGTGACTGACCACTGAGCTGTGGCAGCCTCCTAGTAAGTAAGTGGATGGATTTATCTGTGAGTGCCTGGCACTGAAGGTGATGTGGTTTGTGGGCAGGTCACAGCCCGGCCAGTCAGGAGGATTCCTTAGAAGGAGAGGGGGAGGCGCCATCTTGCACAGGGACTGGTGTCACACCACCAGGGGGCAGCAGTCAGTCACCTCCAGGGGGTCACTGAACCCTGGTCACCCAGGGGTCACCCAGTGCAAGTCTTAAGCGTCCGACTGAAGCGATCAAAATGCTACTTACTGTTCCGGTGACTTGACTGTGCATGTGCCATAGCAGTTATTACCTAACTTCCTTTGGTGCTTTGTTGTCTGCTGCATCTTGTTCGTTTCATCCACACATACGACCCTTGACCTTCCCTTTTTTTTTCCACTCCAAAAGGTGTCTATAGCTTATTGTCATCCTTAAAGAGAAGACGTTTTTGAGAGACATTTCTTGATTTTCAAGTCTTTTCAAGGAGCTTTTGGTTAGTAGGTCATTTTCAAGGCCTTGAAATAGGGGTCTCAGAATTCAAGGAGTCTCTCTCTCTCTCTCTCTCCTCTCTCTCTCTCTCTCTCTCTCTCTCTCTCTCTCTCTCTCTCTCTCTCTCTCCTCTCTCTCTCTCTCTCTCTCTTGAAGTGGATTATACTCAGTTAAGTATTATCTCCCTACAACAAAGACTAAAATATGACAAGGCATCCTGATGTTTAAGATAATGGCAGGAGCTGTCCCCACATCTTTAAGAGATAAGTTCCCAATGAATCATTCCAGAAATACTGAAAAGCCAAGTGTCCCAATCCCAAGAATAGACTTGTTCAAGTCTAGTTTACTATACTCAGGCCCTGAGCTGTGGAACTCCCTTCCCGATTCAGTTAAACAGCACCAATCATTGACGACCTTCAAAAATCACCTAATCCATTTGATGCACCAAAAATAATGAACCAGTCCTCATCCTATTGGATATATATAATTCTCCCCCTTCTCTGTGTGTGTGTGTGTGTGTGTGTGTGTGTGTGTGTGTGTGTGTGGTGTGTGTGAGATTGTTTTTATATGTATCTTATCATTGTGTAGTTGTAACTGATTTCAAAGAGTAAATTTTTGATATTTTATTTTTTGTATCACATTTATCATATGGTATATTTTCTATAATATGCATAACTAGAAAGATAGAGAGTGTTAAGTGATGATATTATTGGTCAGTTGAAAATTGTACGCACCACTACCTGGCTTAATATGTACTGTGTACTCTCTCTCTCTCTCTCTCTCTCTCCTCTCATCTCTCCTCCTCTCTCTCTCTCTCCTCTCTCATCTCCTCTCTCTCTCTCTCTCTCTCTCTTATTTAATATTACCTTAATATTGTATCTCTGTCTTATTTCTTACCTGTTGTTGTTGTTCTTTCTCACCCTTTATCAAAATCTTATGTTTTATGGGACATATTTTGATGATAGATGGTGGTGGATGGATGTTTTCAGTCCATCTAACCTCATCATATTCTCATGTTTGATCTATAATCATTGCGCCTTTTTTTTGTTTGTTTGTTTGTTTGTTTTTTTATTTTATTATTATTTTTTTTTAATTTTGATTTTTTTTTTTTTTTTTTTTTTTGGTTTCTTTGTTTGTTTGTTTGTTTATTATTCAAATCAAAATCATCACTGATTCTTACTTTTTATTTTCGTTTCTGAATGAGTGCCTTTTTTTTTATAACCTTACCTTAATATTGTATCTCTGTCTTATTTCTTACCTGTTGTTTGATACTTGGTATGGTTTGCTCTTGGTAATTGGATCATTATAATTGTTCTTGTTTTAGTTGAGGCTGTCTTTTTATCTTGATGTTATCCCTGAAAGGGGCGGGGACTGGATGTAAAAAAGCACATGTGTGCTTATCTATTATCCTCGAATAAAAGAATTTTGCCTTGCCTTGCCTTGCCTTGCCTTGTCTCTCTCTCTCTCTCTTCTCTCCTCTCTCTCTCATCTCTTCTCTCTCTCTTCTCTCCCTCTCTCTCTCTCCTCTCTCTCCCTCTCTCCCTCCTCTCTCTCTCTTTCCCTCTCTCTCTCACCTGTTGTCAAAACATGTTACCATCCATATTGGGAAATACTTTATTCACATTTTGTACTATTTAATAATCACGTGTTGAATGTAGTTGATTTTGTGTAACCTTTTAATCTTCAAGTAAGCTGAATAACTATGTCCATCATGATTACGAAATGGTTATGAATGTCATTTTTATGACCATACTCATAAGATTCAGGTACTAGAATATGTATGTCCTAATATATATGCCTTACAGCGGATGGATTCCTTTTGTGTTGCGTTACATGACTTGATTAAAATTAGGCATATACTTTCTTTAGAATGAAGTTTATTGATGACATGAGCGCGAGCTTGTGTGGGAGTGGGTGTGGGTGTGTGTGTGTGTGTGTGTGTGTGTGTGTGGATAATTGTTTTTATTCATTTGTCTCCCCTTGTATTAAAATATTATGATTTGTATGATTTTTTTTGTTGATAGGTTGTACCTCAATTTTTAGATGTTTTGTTCTTGGTTTTTTCTGTTTTAACTTTGTTGTTTGTTTTTGTTTCTTCTTTTTTATATGAAGTATGAATGTAAAAGAAAGAATAATATTGTAATCTGATGTAATAGTTTGACTTTTATCATTCTTTTTTTTTTTTCTATGACTAAAAAAAACAAAAAAAACAAACTCAAGTACATGTTCGCATTTGGATATATGCTTATATAAGTGTAAGTGTGTGTGTGTGTGTGTTTGTGTGTGTGATGTATTGTGTGTGTGTGTGTGTGTGTGTGTGTGTGTGTGTGTGTGTGTGTGTGTGTGTGTGTGTGTGTGAGATTTGTATGTGCAAGTGCGTGCGTGGATGCGTGGGTGAGTTGCGTATATGTATGTATGTTTGTGTGTGTGTGTGTGTGTGTGTTGTGTGTGTGTGTGTGTGTGTGTGTGGTGTGTGTGTGTGTAGCCTACGTGAAGGAGTGAGTTTTACAGTGTATTATTATCATACTATTATCACCATTGTTGATATTATTCTTATTGTTATTATTATAATCATTGTATTTTGTTTAGTTCCTTTTGAGTTCATTTTGTTGTTATGAGTTGTAACAATGTTGTAGCTAAATATTTTTGGGTGGGCTTTTCTTGGCTGTACTTTGCCTGTTTGCTTGCTGCTTCATTTCTGTTTAGTTGTCTGTTCTTTGGTTACTAGCTTTTTGTTTCAGTGCTTTGTTTTTCTTGTTTTGTTTAGTTGTTGTGTTTTTTGTTTGTTTGTTGGGTTTGTTTTGTTGGGTTTTTTTGGTTTTGGTTTTTTTTTTTTTGCTAGATAGATGGCTTGATGAAAAAAAGCAAATTTATTGCTTACTCAATGTACATCTGGAAACAAAATTTTGATTTGATTTGATCTCTGTCGCTCTGTGTCTAAATCTTCTATGATGCAACATTATGTATTGTGTATTTATAGATACATGATAAAGCTACATCTCCTATGATACATTATGTATTGTGTGTCTATAACATTTGACGGGATGGAATGGGATAGTCTGCTGGTTAGAGTGATGCACATTGCGCTCATGATTAGCTGACCCAGGTTTGAATCTTGTTCAAGAGGAATTTTCCTCTAGAGTTAACATCAGTGCTGACTCCACTCCCCCTGAAAAGTCCTTTGGATGAGACTGTAAACTGAGGTCTCGTGTGTGTACGCGCAAAGAACATCTTGCACACATGTTAAAACCTGTTCCGCTTTTTGGAAGAGTGGGCCATTGTGTGCCAGTGGGAGTGGATGACAAAATCTACAAAACTGCATACACACGGGGACTGGATGTAAAAAGGCACATAAATGCTTATTCCATTATCCTCAAAAAAAGGTAGATAATTTTTTTTTTTAAATAAGATAAAACTACATCACCTAGGATACAATGTTGTGTATTGTGTGTATGAATACCTGATAAAGCTACACATCTTGTGTGATATAAACAGCATGGTCATGTTTTGGGCAACTGCTTACCTTTATGTTAAAAGGTTATTGTATCTAAACATTGGTGTGTGTGTATGCGTGTGTTTGCGTGTGTGCAAGCGCGCGCGCGTAGAGTGTGAGTGTTTGTGACATTTTATTTGAAGTTATATAATGTTTGAAAAAAAGAAATGTAGCTCCTTCGTGTGTTTGATTATGATTTGTATCAATATGCCTGTCAGTATTGTAATTGCCCTTCAGGGATGATTAAAGTGTTTTTGACTTGACTTGACTTGACTTGAAAAGCATATCATATAATATATATATATATATTCTTAACAGAATAAAGTGATCTTTTTAAAAAAAAAAAAGACTTGTGTGTTTGGATTCTTCATCAGACCATAGTCGTCCTTTAGTTTCCAACATGGCTGACACTCTCTCCATCTTCTTGCACAATCACTGAAACACCAACACTTACTGCCCTCTTTCCTCTGTCTGTCTCTGTCTCTCACTCTCTCTGTCCTGTCTGTCTCTGTCTGTCTGTCTGTCTCTTTCTCACTCGGTCTGTCAGTCTCTTCTGTCTCGTCTGTCATCTCTTTCTTCCTTCCTGTCTGTCTACTCTCTCTCTCTCTCCTCTCTCTCTCTCTCTCTCCCTCTCTCTCTCTCTCCTCTCCTCTCTCTCTCTCTCTCTCTCTCTCTCTCTCTCTCTCTCTCTCTCTCTCTCTCTCTCTCTCACACACACTCTCTCTCTATCCTGTGTGTCTGTCTGTAAGTCTGTCTTCCTGTCTGTCTTCTTCTCTCTCTCTCTCTCTCTCTCTCTCTCTCTCTCTCTCCTCCCTCCCTCTCTCTCTCTCCTCTCTCTCTCTCTCCCTCCCCTCTCTCCCCTCTCCTCTCTCTCTCTCTCCTCTCTCAACGTAATGGACTCTTAAACATAAACGGAAACCGAAGAGATCAGGCACAGCAGAGTTCATGCCTCATAAGTCTATTAGGAGAAAGAGAGAGGAGCCCATACCTCACAGTCTTATACCTCACAGTCCATACCTCACAGTCCATACCTCACAGTCCATACCTCACAGTCATACCTCACAGTTTATACCTCACAGTCCATACCTCACAGTCCATACTTCACAGTCCATACCTCACAGTTTATACCTCACAGTCCATACCTCACATTTCATACCTCATACACCTCACAGTCCATACCTCAGTTTATACCTCACAGTCCATACCTCACAGTCCATACTTCATATATTTCACAGTCCATACCTCACATACCTCACAGTTCATACCTCACATACCTCACAGTTCATACCTCACAGTTCATGCCTCATATACCTCGGTTAGTACCTCACAGTCATACCTCACATACACAACAGTCCATACCTCATATATTTCACAGTCCATACCTCACAGTTTAAACCTCACAGATTATACCTCCCAGTTCATACCTCACATACCTCACAGTTCATACCTCATATACCTCAGTTAATACCTCACAGCCCATACCTCACATACACCACAGTCCATACATCATATACCTCATCTATTTCACAGTCCATACCTCACACATCTCACTATCCATACCTCACATACCTAACAGCCCATACCTCACTGTCCATACCTCACACACCTTACTGTCCATACCTCATATACCGTATTGTCCATACCTCATAATATAGGCCTACCTCACATATCTCACAGTCCATACCTCACAGCCCATACCTCACAGTCCATACCTCACAGCCCATACCTCACAAGTCTAAGAAGGGGAGACAAGAGCCCAGTGGTTCAAAGGTCACATTCACGGTTCAATGAGAGCGGAGTATGTGCCTGTGCAGACAACGATCTCTAATCATCAGGGTCTCACACGCATTCTTTGGCCAGTGGACACACACACACACACACACACACACACACACACACACACACACACACACACACACACACACACACACACACACACACACACACTGGTGGATCGGAGGTTTAGAGGTAACGCACCTGCCTAGAAAGCGAAAAGTCCGGATCAGAAGTGCTGTGGTTCAATCCCCAGTTGGGCCCTAAACCTTTTCCCCCATCCATTAGACCATGAGTGGTGGTCTGGGTGCTAGTCTTTCGGATGAGTCTATAAACCGAGGTACCTTGTAATACACAAAACTATTTAGCGCACGTGATAGAGCCCGCGGCAAAAAGAGAGTTGTCCCAGGCAAAAATTCTGTAGGAAAAAGCCAATCGGGTATGGAAACAAGTACAGTTACAGACAGGAAAATAAAATAATGGGTGGCGCTGCACTTGTGGCAACGCGCTCTTCCCCGGGAGAGGCATCAAAAGACCTCAGCTTCTCTGGGGGCCAGTATATTGAGGGCGGAGGCGCCCACCTCCTCTCCCTCACTGCTTCTCCTTCCCTGACAGTAAAGAGGGCAGGTACCTATTGACAGCTGGGGAAACTGTACTGAAGCCATGGCGCGTAAATGGTCACCCATCCAGTTGGTAACCACGCTCAATGCTGCTTAATGGGGGCAAAGCCAGCGCTCTGACCACTGAGCTATCCCACTGCCCAGCAATGCATTACATGGCCAGCTCATTAACATGTTGCAGGCTCTAACACACTGCTCCTATTGCCTTTCCTCTGTAGGCCTACCTCCTTTCCCCCCTGTCTCCCCCCTCTCCCCCCCCCCCCCCCCCCCCCACACACACACACATATATCCCCCATCCCCCTTTTATGCTTAGATTGACCTTAATTACGCCAGAAGCTGTTATAAGTCAATGGACCTATTATCATTCCAATGTCGCCCATCATCATCACTGGGATAGCAGCCCACGAGGCCCCAACATGGAGCGCTGGAGTGGGTCGTGTACATAGAGACAGACAGACCGACAAACAGACAGATAGACATAGACAGAGAGACATACAAACAGACAGACAGACAGACAGACAGACAGACAGACACAACACACACACACACAACACACACACACACACACACACACACACACACACACAACACACACACATACACACACACACACACACTCACACGCACACAACAACACATACACATACATACATACATACATACATACATACATACATACATACATACATAACAACAACAGACAGACAGACAGACAGACAGACAGAGCAGACAGACAGCAGACAGGCAGACAAATCAGACCAGACATAAACAGACAACAACAAAATGCAGACAGACAATTAGAGTGACGACATACAGACATATATACATACATA
>CM060345.1:36150395-36152895 GCA_030674155.1 Stramonita haemastoma
CACACACACACACACACACACAAACACGCCCCCTCCCCACATACAAACACACTTACACACTTATACACACACACACTCGCACATTAATATTTTTTTATAATAATTAATTTATTTATTTTTCAAATGTCTAATATCACATTTTTGAAAAGACGTAAATAATCGAAACACCACATCCGTGCACTCTGTGACAAAACGTATAAATGCACGTTAAGCTAAAACTTGCTGGACGATGCCTCTGCTGCAATGACACCAGATCAGACTGGCGGCACTCAAGCTGCAAAGACAACGACACTGACTGAGGAGATGGCCCGCCACGATACAATTCCTACAGCAGGACAGCAATCCATGTCCCACGCTCTGCAAGAAGACACTGGGCTGGGAAAACCGCCAACGGACAATGTCCAGACAGTGAGGAGCAATGTCGCATGTTACCAATGTAAAGAGCAAGACACGGTGAGTGAGATTACAGATGTAAAATGTCAGAGACACGGTGAGTGAGATTACAGATGTAAAATGTCAGAGACACGGTGAGTGAGAACAGATGTACATGTCAACACGTGAGTGAGATTACAGATGTAACATGTCAGTGTACCGGGTGAGATTACAGATGTAACATGTCAGTGTCACGTGAGTGAGATTACAGATGTAAATGTCAGAGACACGGTGAGTGAGATTACAGATGTAACATGTCAGTGTCACCGTGAGTGAGATTACAGATGTAAATGTCAGTGACCGTGAGTGAGATTACAGATGTAACATGTCAGCAGAGTGACAATGATGTCGTAGTGAGGAGATTACAGATGTAACATGTCAGTGTCACCGTGAGTGAGATTACAGATGTAACATGTCAGAGACACGGTGAGTGAGATTACAGATGTAAAATGTCAGAGACACGGTGAGTGAGATTACAGATGTAAAATGTCAGAGACACGGTGAGTGAGATTACAGATGTAAAATTTATACTCGTTGCCACACTGTGTGAAAATAGAAAAGGAAAACTTAGATCTGAACAGAAAGAAGATGTAGCCTATCACAGGCCTGCTTCTTCACGATTCAGTCATGAAAGGCGTTCATAAAATTATATACAAAGCGTGAAAATTTCATCTGAAACATGATAACAAAACCTGAAATGAAAGTATCCATCAGCAGATCAAAAGATCATAAATGCAAAATTCACGGGCATAAAAATAAACATCCCCTCCCCCCCAACGCAAAATCCCCCCCCCCCCCCCAACAACAACAACAAACTCACAAAAAGGCCTAGAAATTTACGTAGAGTGTACGATACTGTCTTTGTGCCGTGGGGTCTTTTACCGTGCAAAAGTCGGGGTTGGACAGGGCTGAAAACTGCTCTTTCGCTGGCATCTGTGCTCAAAACGGCACCTTTCTCGGGCAGGGGGTGGGTATGCGTGCGCGCATGCATGCGCGTGCTGGTGTTTATCAGTGTGTTTGTTTGTGTGCTTGCATGTAGGGGCGACCCTCCAGTTTACCCTGGTGCATCATATTGCTGTATATTGTCATTATTCCATTGTGCAATGCTTGTTTTCTGTCGCGTACACTTAACAGCTTTCCTTCACACAAACTAGCTTTTTTAGCTCTTGGGGGCTCTCCTGTCGCCACAAACCCGACGCCACACCTATCCAAGATGGTGGGAGAGAGTGTATGCATACAGTGCGATACTGTCTCGGTGCCGTGGGGTCTTTTACCGTGCAAAAGTCGGGGTTGGGCGGAGCTGAATACGGGTCTTTCGCTGGCATCTGGGCTCAAAACGGCACCTTTTTCGGGCGGGGGGTGGGTATGCGTGCGCGCACGCTCGCGCGCGCTGGTGTTTATCAGTGTGTTTGTTTGTGTGCGCGCATGTGGGGGCGACCTTCCAGTTTACCCTGGTGCATCATATTGCTGTATATTTTCATTATTCCTTTGTGCAATGCTTGTTTTCTGTCGCGTACACTTACCAGCTTTCCTTCACACAAACTCGTTTTCTTAGCTCTTGGGGGCCTTCGTGTCGCCAGAAATCCGACGCCACACCTATCCAAGATGGTGGGAGAGTGTATGCATACAGTACGGTACTGTGGCGGGGATCCTGCAGTTTGCTGTGCTGCATCATTTTGCTGTATATTGTCATTATTCTTGCGCGGAGAGCAGGAGTTTGGTGGCGTACACTTACCCGCTTTCCTTCCGACAAACACGCTTTCTTAGCTCTTGGGCGCAGTGTGGTCGCCACAAATCCGGCGGCACGCATTTCCAAGATTATGCATACAGTGCCATGTTGTCTTGGTGCCGTGGGATCTTTTCCTGTGCAAAAGTGGGGGTCGGACGGGGCCGAAAATTGCTCTTTGGTGCCATCTTAGCGCAAATCGGCAGCTTTTTCGGGAGGGGGGTGGGTATGTATCTCTCTCTCTCTGTCTCTGTCTCTCTATGTCTCTCTCTCACTCTCTCTCTCTTGCATGACGGGACAGGATAGCCTAGTGGTCAGAACATTGCGCTCGCAATTTGACGA
>CM060345.1:36160395-36166591 GCA_030674155.1 Stramonita haemastoma
TTTCCCTGGAGTTAACATCAGTGCTGACTCCACTCTCCCCAAAAGTCCTTCGGATGAGACTGTAAATCGACGCCCCTGTGCGCGAACCCACGCAGAACTTCTTACTCACGTTAAATCTTGTTCCGCTTTTCGTAAGAGTAGGCCATCATGTGCCAGTGGGAACAGATAAGATTTACAAAACTGCATTCACATGGGGACTGGATGTAAAAAAAAAAGCACATGAGTGCTTATTCCATTATCCTCGATATAAAAATTAAAGAAATAAATAATAATGATAAAATTAATCTGTCTCTGTGCCCGTCGTCTGTCTATCCGTAACTCTGTCTGTCTTGTTTTGTCTGTCTGTCTGTTTTTCTCATCCTTCGTCTTTTCTTCCTCTTTTCTTTCTTTCTTTCAGTTCTCCTGTCTAGTGTATTGTTTTTTTTCTTCAGCAGTAACACAGACCCCACATCAGCCATCAAGCAAATACACATGCAGGCCTGCGAAGCAAAAAGTCTGAGAGGCTGATGGAACAGCAAGCTGCAAGAAAGAAGCCAGCCCGTTAGCCAGTCAGTTAGCCAGCCACTCAGCCAGTCAGTGTTAAAAAATCAAATCAAAAGAAGAAAAAGGAGAAAAACCCGAAATTTTTTACCATCAACGGTGATGCCCCATGTTACACATGAGAATGAACGATGCTTAATCAAGGAAGACTTCAGAACTGTTCATAGCCCACACTTTTAATCCTCATTGGTCAACGACTGAGACCAGAGCGTGCTGTATATAGGCATGCAGAAAATCCACACTATGCTTCGTCGCCACATAGCGCCCTTTTCACCCCGAGGCTACAGGTAATTACTGTTTTGGTTTTGTTGTTGTTGTGTAGTGTGTGGGTTTTTTGTTCGTGATTATGTTCAATGTTTGAAATGGAACATATTGAAAAGTAAAGGGGGACGGGATAGCCTAGTGGGGGACGGGATAGCCTAGTGGACAGAACATTGTGCTCGCAATTTGGCGACTCGGGTTCCATTCCCGTAGGAGGGGATTTTTCCTCTGGAGTTATCAGTGCTGTCTCCATTTCCCCCCAAAAGTCCTTCGGATGAGACTATAAACCGAGGCCCCGTGCGTACACGCATAACATATTGTGCACACGTTAAATCCTGCTCCTCTTTTCACACAGGGACTGGTTGTAAAAAACAGTGCTTATTCCATTATCCTCGAAATAAAAGAATACTCTCTCTTTCTCCTCTCTCCCTCCTCTCTCTCTCTCTCTCTCTCCTCTCTTTCTCTCTCTCTCTCTCTCGCTCTCTTTCCCCCTTCTTTCTCTCCTCTCCCTCCCTCCTTCTCTCTCCCTACCTCCTCTCCGTCTCTCCTTTTCCTCCGCCTCTTGTCTGTCTGTCTCTCTGCCTCTGTTTCTCTTCTCTCTTCACTCTCTCTGACTCTCTCTGATTCCGTCTCTGTCTCTCTCTCTCTCTCTCTCTTTCTCCCCTCTCTCCTTCAATTTTACGCTCTACACTACTTATCACACACGTTTGTTTTGTCGGTATTTTCAGAAACTTTGCAGCGGTCTTCGACCTACAAACAACTGGACAGGGTTAGGAAAGTATGACAAAAAGAAAGTTTCAAAAACATTTTTCAACACTTTTGCTTTTTTGGGTCAATCCTTCATCTTCAGAATAGAAATATTGTGTTATCCCCAATCCTTCAGTTTTTCTTTGTGGACTCCAGTTTACAGCAGTTTAGCTAGGCGTTCATCATTGAGGTTATCATGACTGCAAAGCTTGCCAGTTGTCAGGCAGTTAGCTGCTTCCTTGCTCAGCTGATTCGCATATTTACTTGTATATTTTTTCCCCTTTGCTCTAGTCAGATTTTGCCCCTTTAAAGTTCTGTGTCTGGCTTTGCATCCAGTCTTTGTGTCCACTTTGGCTTCAGTCTTTTGAGTCTAGCTTTGGTTCCAGTCTTGTGTCCAGGCTTCAGTGTTTGTGTGTCAATGTTCCAGTCTTTGTGTTCAGGTATTGAGTCTTTGTGTCTGTGTATAGTTTGTCGTTGTGTCCAGCTTCTAGTCTGTGTGTCCGGCTTCGATTTCTTTGTGTCTGGCTGTGGTTTGTCTTTGTGTCTCTGTATAGTTTCTTTGTGTCCAGCTGTGTTTTGTCTTTGTAAAAGCCTCCCTGTCAGCTGTCCCCAAATGATCACTTGGTGCCTTCGATTGCAATCAGTATTTCTTGCTCAATAAAATATCAACTAAAATTAGTTTCAAAATGAGTTGAAATAAAATCATAAACCTAAAAAAAATCCAACAAAAATAAAATCAGATAAATATTCAGAGATAAAACAAAAAGTAGGGTTTAGTCTAAACTTGAAATAAAATACAAAAAAATAATAAAATGACTTAAACGTAAGGCATAGTCTAGACTAAAATAAATCAAAACAAAAAATAAAGTAAAATCAATAAAATAACATAAAATAAAAACCAAAAATAAAACGATATAAAATGGTGCAAGACATAAAGTGCAAGAAATCTGAGAGCAATGTGGGTAACAAGTGATCTGTCTTCTCATCCGAAAACACCGCACACCCCTACAATGACTTGGAGACTAACATCTGATGTTTTGTGACTCGGCCATTCCCCTCCATTTCTGAAAGGTTTCCTTATGTGTGAAAATAGCAGTGGCTTTGAAACGGTTTTCCTGAGGTATTGTGACTTCGTTATTCCTTTCCGTTTCTGATGGGTTTTTCTTCTGTCTGATAATGTCCCCACCTACACAGCTTCAGACAGTTTTCATGAAGTATTGCAACTTGGTCATTCCCGTCCATTTCTGATAGGTTTCCTTTATGTCTGAAAATACCGGCGGCTTTGAGATCGGTTTTATGAAGTATTGTGAGCCGGCATTTCCTTTCCAATCCTATAGGCGTTTCCTTGTCCTTCCCCTCCTTTATAAACATGGGTCCTAACCTGGCGGTCGGTCATTATGTGGATCATCCTGAAGACTCTTCAACAGTGGGCCAGGTTCTGCTTGATCATCGCCTTGGAGTCATCTGCTGCATGAGATCCTGGCATCTGTCTGTAAGTACTGTGCAGCGAGAGTTGACATTTTTTTTGTCATACAAGTTTCAGGTATCGTCTTTTCTGATTTTTTTTTGGTGGGGGAATTAGTTCTTTCTCTCTGATTTTTTTCTGTATAATTTTATTACAGGTAACATTTTCTTTTGGATAAGACTGTTTAGGAAAATCAAGTTCACATTGTTTTAGAAAACGAGTTAGATTTCTGGATATGAAGATCTTGTGGTGTTGGTTGCTGTAGACATGGCAGCTTCTGACTCTGGAGCGGAGAGTATCCTGACTGTGTGGACACTAAAGCCTCCTTGTTTGAAAATTAGTTGAAAAATATTGATACAGTGTATTTGATTACATTGTTCTAGTGTTTTTTTGTTTGTTTTTATGGGGGAGATATTTAGCTCCATAAACTAGCTGGACTCAAATATGACTTAATCAGTGAAGAAGCATGGTGGAATCTGTGATCAATAAATGATACGACAATTAAACAGATTTTAGTCATGTGTGATATGCTTTCGGAGCTGGGCCGAATAATGCCAGTATCTATTTAGCAACTGACTGCCTTCCTGAAAATAGGAATGGTATATATTTCTTAATATTTTCTGGACTTTGATCTGATCGTTGTTAATTGTTGTTTCGGTGTATCTTGTTTTTCATCCCATAGACTCTGGGTTTCAGGGGCTTGGGTTCTGGAACAATTTTGGACCATTAGTTTTGTCAGTGTGAGGCAGCCATCCTGACTGCCTCTCTGAACTAAGAGGTTTTATATTTTTTCTATTTTTCTGACTTTCTGATCTGATACTTAGGGGTTCTGTCTAGTTTGTGTTGTGTTCCTTCTTGTGTGTTCTGTCTGTGTTTTTGTCATTCACTCTAGCTAGAGCTCTAGAGGTTCTTCAATGGTGAAATTTTTTGTGTATGCGACCATTTCGGCACCATTTAGGTGTTGGTCAGTGTTGTAGTTTAAACATCCTGAGTGTTTGCATCTGTAAGGGTGTTCATGTCCAGTGGTGTAAAGGGTTCATGCTCCAGTGTTGTGGTCCCAGTCTTCACTGAAGCCTGTAGGTTTCTCTGGAAGGAGCAGGATGGAGTTTTAAAAAAGATTTAAAAAACGTGCTTTCCATGAGATTTGAACTCGTAAACTACCAAGTTCAGCGTGTTGGCCACTGCACCATTGCAGCTGGTCAGCTTTTTTTTTCGTTAATAAAGTCATGTACTGCTAATGTTAGATTTTTTCTCTTACTTAAAAAATTGTTGTTGTTTTTTCTATTCAACGAGGTACCATATGAGCCACAACAGTTCCAGTGCAATCCAAAGTAGAAGGGACTGCTAAACCAGGCCATCAACTCGCCATCCAATGCTGTCTGCTACAACTGCACCAGAGGCTGCCATGCACGGGTTGGACTTGTGAGCAGCTCCAGACATAGCCCCCAGCACGACTGAAGCAGAGAGAAGACACAGCCATTGTCCTCCGAGACAGGAGGAGCCTGACTGAATGGGGACAAGCATCACTACTGCTTACTGCAAACGTCCGGGTATGTACCTGGGTTAAATTGAGTCAAGATGCCTCACATTTCGACAATATCCAGGTTAGAAATATGCTGATATCATTTTTGCGTAACCAAAGCGGTTTTTTTTTCCCTTTAAATAAATAGTGTCCCTATTTGCTGAAGGAATTATGAGTGATAGTTTGGTTAGAAAACAGAATTTTTCTGTGCTTTATGTAGTCTTGGTGTACAGTATTTTTTGCAGACTGTCGGCAGTAAAAATTAACTGTCCAAATAAGGGTCGAAGATAAAGCTTTGACCCAAGTAATGTAGTAGTTATAAATTAAAATCTCTTAAAGTAAGGAAATCAATCCATTGAAATATTTCAGCTGATAAAATACAGTTGAATTGTAATATAAAGTCTGTAAACAGTAATTCTAAATTGAATTATTTCCAAAGTAACCCGATCAGGTAAATGTAATATTATATAACCAAGAAAATGCTCTGAACTGTGAATGGTAGTGATTAACTCCCTTGCTGTTAGGGGCTGTGGGACTGGAACCACCAGGTGCCTCAGGTTTTCTTTCAGCCATCCTGAACTGGGAGGGGGGGGGGGGCATGCTTTGGAAGAGTGGTGTGGTTAAAGTCAGAAATTGAATGGTCATATCGGCTGATAAAGCAAAAGATGAAATGTCATGTGAATGTTATTTTTTTTATACAAAGTGATATGATTCAATTGTTTTGATATTGAGATAATAGGCACAATTTGTAATGCTGTTTAAATCGTAGCTAAAAAATTGAAACCAAATAATCTATTATAGGTAATTAAGCAAAGGATTAAATGCACATAGTGTCTTTACAGAATAGTTGATATATTTGCTACATGGCATCAAATCATTTTGATAACTAGTTCGGCATGTCAAAGCTAAAGATGCAGTGTGGTAAAGACTTCAAACATGAGAAATTTTTGCTACAAAATACCATCAAGTCATTTTAAAAGTATAGCTTATAAAGCAAATGGTGAAATGTGAAAATGCCTTTTAAAGAATGATTGCAAACAATTTTCCATTCACATAGAATTAAATCATTTTCAACATTTGAACTAAAAAAAAAAAAAAAAGCTTTAAAGATAATTGCGAGTTCATTCTGTTTTAAAGGCATTGCGATCAAAGCATTTTTATATCAAAAGATTACACCCGACAAAATGAAATGAATCAATGTTTAAGAACAATTGTGAATTTATTCTGTAGCCAAATGGTAAAATAAAATCACTGTAGCATATGAGCTAACATTCAACATTTTACCTGTCACTGATGACTTCTTAACTGCTTACAGGAACAACTGGACAGGAACCAAGTGGCGAAGAACAGACAGCCATCCAGCACCCTTGTCGTTACCAGCACATGATCAGGTAACAGCTTTGTGTCCATCCCCCCTCCACTACACCCTGAGTGGTGATCTGGGTGCTAGTATTTTGGAAAAGGCGATAAACAGATGTGGGGCATCACGCATTTAGCGCACATAAACGAACCCACGGTCAACAAGAGTTGTCCCTGGCCTAATTCTGTAGAAAAATACCACTCTGATAAGGAAACAAATACACATGCAGACAGCGAAAACAATGGGTGATGCTGCTCTTGTGGCGACACGCTGTCCCCAGGGAGAGCAGCCCGAATTTCAT
>CM060345.1:36166691-36171691 GCA_030674155.1 Stramonita haemastoma
AAATACCGGTAGAGTTGGTTTAAAAACCTGGTTTTAATCTGAATAGAGTTGCACTTTTTTATATGAGATAAATCCACAAAGTAATAGCTCCAATATGGTATCTGTGGTCGGCGGGGCTATAAACAAGATTAGGTTGGATTGGATTTTGTGATTATTTGCTGCTGTTTTTGCCTTCATTGAAATCAGTTAAAAAGACCCCCTCCCCTCCAAATTTCCTTAACTAGAGCTCCGAGGTTTATAGATGGATTTTTGCATAATAACATACGACTGTTCTTGCCCACCATTAAGGTAGCCACAATCCGAATTCAGGGTTGATGTCTCAATTAGTTTATTTACAAAATCTTTTTTTTTTTTTAGGGAGATGTGTGTTGTGATGTGTTCTGTTGTGTGTTTGTGGCAGGGGGCGGGTGGGTGTGAGTGTGTTGTTTTTTGGTGGTGGTGGTGGTGGTGTGGAAGTTGTGTGTGTGTGTGTGTGTGTGTGTGTGTGTGTGAGAGAGGAGAGGAGGAGAGAGAGAGAGAGAGAGAGAGAGAGAGAGAGAGAGAGAGAGAGAGAGAGAGAGAGAGAGAGGGGATAGTTGTGGGGAGGAGACATCAGGTAGGAAGGAGAGGGGAGGGGGAAAATGTTGTTTAGGAGGGGTGTGGATGCACATTTAGAGCAGCGGGGATAGAAAAAATAGGGCTTAGAGGGGTTGGTTTTTTTTTTTTTTGGGGGGGGGGGGGGCAATTGGTTATTTTTTTTTTTTTTTTTTTTAGTTGCTAGGCTAGAGCTCCGAGGTTAACCAATAGTCAGAGTAGGTGCATACGCAACCGTTTTTACCAACCATTAAGGTAGCTGCATTCCGACTTCGAGAATCTTACACGGTTTAATTTTTAGTGTATTTTTTAAGTTGATGCAAATTGTTCAAAGTATTTTAGACCATACCTCTTTTTTAATTATAGCAGAACTGATTTTCGTGGACACCTAAGCCTAATGCATAGCCTCGGCTTTTTGATAAAACAGGTGACTCTGATTAAAGCCCCATACTATTGCAAAATACATATAGCCGTTGAGGTCGGTATGATATTAAAAGTGAAATAATCACCATTGTGTCTATAGCTACATACCGTTTGTCTACGTGCTGTTGTGTCCACATGCCTTCTAACATTCAGACGGACCAGCTGACAGACAACCCTTCCCTGTTGTTAACTAACACTAACTCTAACACTAACCTCAACTCTTAACCCTGGCCCCACATGTGGACACAACAGGCAGGCAGACAACATGGTGTATGCTGACACACTGGCTAAACACTTTTTTCTTCTTTGGGGTTGAATAGAATTGAATCGATTTATTGATTGGAAATAAATGGATAAGTACAGAACTGCTTGACACTGTGCTTTCAAAGAACAAAATGCAGAAACAAAAAGCTTATGCGGACTGTAGTGATTTAACAAAGTTTCAAGGCTTTACACATTTTAAGATAATAGATACCAATTTCTAAAAAAAAAAGTTTTTTTCGCTAGAGCTCTAAGTTTCCTCAGTGGTAAAATGTTTTGCGTACGCAGCCGTTTTTGCCCATTAAGACAGCCACATGCCGACTTCGGGGAAATAAGATAAAACATCATTGGTACAACTGCTAGGGTTGGTAGAGGAGATTAGAAAAGATACACAGATACTACTGCTAGGGTTGGTAGGAGAAGGGGCTAGATATAAGATAAAATATCACAGATACTACTGCTAGGGTTGGTAGGAGAAGGGTGCTAGATATAAGATAAAATATCACAGATACTACTGCTAGGGTTGGTAGGAAAGGGTGCTAGATATAAGATAAAATCACAGATACTACTGCTGGTGGTGGCAGTGAAATGTGGGGTGCTAGGGTAATTTTGTTTTTAGTGAAGATGTGGGAGGGGTGGGGGTGGGGTGGGGGGGGGGGGGTTAAAATGTTCTGGTATATATCATAAGGATGGGGAAAGGTGTAGTGAATGAAAATAGGGATGAATTTATCCTGTTATTTGAGAGAATAAAGTATTCATATTTTAAGATAAGCTATTCAAATGCTATTAAAAAGTATTCTTATTCGGTTGTTTGGGCTTTGTATATATTTTTTTTAATAAAAAGCATTTACACTCGTATTTTATTGTATAGAAGTAGGGGCAGGCAATGGAACTTTGTGGTTAGGTTCAGGGAAAGTTGGGGGCGGGGAATATTTAGAAAAAAAAGTTGAAAACAAAAGTAGAGGTAGCTGGTTTTAGAAAGCATGCTTGATTTGATTCAAGGGGAGAGCATTTAGAAATATAGTCAAAACCAGAAGTAAGGGGCGCTAGTTTTAGAATGAACAAACGTGTGTGTGTGTGTGTGTGTGTGTGTGTGTGTGTGTGTGTGTGTGTGTGTGGTGTTATTGTTATCACTATTATTGTTGTTATAATTATTATTATTATCGTCATCAACGTCAATCATCGTCCATCATCCATCCCTTAGCCATCCATCATCGTCAATCCATCCATCATCATCATCATCATCAAACCCTTCATCCATCCATCATCAATCCCTCCATCATCGATCCATCATCATCAATCTTCCATCATTAATCCATCCATCCATCATCAATCCGCCATCATTCATCCATGCGACATCATCATCATCCATCATCATCCGGCATCATATCATCCGCCATCACTATCTGCCATCATCTATCATCCGCCATCATCATCATCCGCCATCATTATCATCCGCCATCATTATCATCCGCCATCATTATCATCCGCCATCATCATCATCCGCCATCATTATCATCCGCCATCATCATCCGCCATCATTATCCATCATCATCAATCACCATCATCATCATCAAACAAAAAGCAGGGGTAGAATGCTCAAGTCCGTGGAGAGAGAGAGAGAGGAGAGAGAGAGAGAGAGAGAGAGAGAGAGAGAGAGAGAGAGAGAGAGAGAGAGAGAGAGAGAGAGATGGTTTTGCTGCAAGCAAAGCCCTATAGAATGGTATACCACATGTATTTGTCAACCTGTGTGTCTGTGTGGCGCTCGCGCACATTGTGTGTGTGTGTGTGTGTGTGTGTGTGGTGTGTGTGTGTGTGTGTGTGTGTGTGTGTGTGTGTGTGTGTCAGAAATTGAAAATAGTACTTGGTGAAAACATCAATTTTAATTTTCTGTCTGTATGGTTTAAAGAAATCTGTTAAATGCTGGATAGGCAGCAGTAAGCTGCAGTGACTCAATTTGTCATGAGTTTGGAAAGGGTGGAGGTGAAGGATTTCAATGTAAACACGTTTTTTTTTTTTGTATTACCTTGCATTAGAACATCTTTATTTCACAAAATGTGATATTAGAAAACCATGTAGCGTTTCATTTTATTCTATATGTATGATATATAGCAGGGACCTTAAATTGGTGTATTCTGTTACCTTTTTTTTTTCTTGTATTTTGCTCGGACTATAGGTCAGAGACATGCTAATTACCCAGGTTATAGCACTCCCAGCCCATTGATAGACTGCTCCATCTGCATCTCTCCCAGCAGTCTGCTTTGATTTTTGCTGTCAGCCCAAATGTACTGTGTGGCTTTTTTATTTGGTAAAATCTGAAAAGGAAAATGTGGTGAAAAGAAAGTTTGGAGGCCCCACAATGTAAATTTCCCCCCCACCCACCCACACACAACACACACACACACACACACACACAGACACACACACACTGTTTAAAAAAACTGCATACACACGGGGACTGGATGAAACAAGGCACATGAGTGCTTATTCCATTATCCTCGATATAAAAGAATAAAAGACACACACACAACACAGACACAGACAACACACAACCACACAACACACACAGACACACAGCACACACACAAACGAAAGGACCCTATACCCCCAAAGAATGCTGGAAAGAGATGGAAAAAGGAATCAAAGAGGAAAAAGAAGTTGAACCCCTATAGGTAAAATCCGGTTGTGTTGGCAAGACTGAAGTGAAAGATGGTACATTAATCAGTGTTTATTGCTGCATGATTTATTGTCGACTTTATTTTATCATTTATCCAAACTTTGTACTGTATCTGTTTTGCCCATTCCTGCTAAATTTCTGTAAAATATGGACCGTTATTTAGATGTGTGTATTCCAAAATATCAGTGTAGCAAATGTGAAATGTATTCCGCCAGATCGTTTCGATAATGCAGTTTTGTACAGGTTATGCTTTCTTTGTTCAGCCTTCTTCTTGCTGTTACCTTTGTGCTCTTATGAAGCCTGTCTCATATAAAGTAGAAAACGGTTTAGCATATGTGTGGTTTTGTTGTTTTTTTATATTGTTTTTGTAAACTTTTTACGAGCAGTTGTACGAAACACTTTGACTACTGATTTTTTGGGTTGTGGGTAGTTTAAAAAAAATTCGCTTTAAATGATTTGTTCAAGTAGAAGAAAAAGTATACGTTTCAGCAAGGATTGCTGATGAACAGCTAGTCTTGTATTTAAAGGCTTTCTTTTTCCACTTTTTTCCCCGTCGACCAGAATTATCTTTGTTTTGTTTGAAACATTCAGTGTCGTTTTCTTGGATTTTATTAAAAAGGCAATGCTCTTTTTGAAGAACTGAGCGCAGAATGAAGCAGTTTACTGCTAATACCCTTTGTCTTTTCAATTTTTTTTTCAAACAAAAATTGTTTGTGACACGATGCTTTTCGAATTACATGTTCAGTAACAGTGGTTGGTATTTGAGGATTCACTATTCATTCTGGAGGCTTGAATTGTTTCTGCTTTATCTGGCAGTTGTGTGGTTGGTTTACTTGCATGTTACTATTCCCAACAATGCCCGCATTTTTCACTTTCAACTGAAGGATTGCATTTTGTGTAGCTTGTTGCCTGTATCATTTTTGTCCTAAAGGACACGGCTTCAATCATGTCCCTAACATATCCTTTTTATGTGAAATTATTTTTAAATGGTTTTATGATATCTGGTAGACTTAAACTACGCAGTTAATGCCCTTCACCTTGTGTGCTGCCCCCTCCCCCTATTTCC
>CM060345.1:36176691-36186592 GCA_030674155.1 Stramonita haemastoma
ATTTCACAGAATTGTTTATTCTTCTACTTGCTGATGATGTTATCCTGCTATCTGAAACGGTTGTCGGCTTACAAAAGCAGTTGAATAGCTTGAGCAGTGCTGCATCAGCACTTGATCTTAAGGTTAATCTGAATAAGAGTAATATTGTTGTATTCAGAAAGGGTGGTTATTTAGCTGCTCATGAAAAATGGTTGTACAATGGAAAAGTCATGCCTGTGATTAATGTCTATAAATACTTAGGTATTTGCTTTTCTACAAAGCTTAGTTTCACAGCTGCATGTAAAGATCTGGCAAGTCGAGGTAAACGAAGTTTGTTATTGGTTTTGAGAAAGTTACGAATGTTGAATAATAACTCTTTTGACTTGCTCATTAAGATATTTGATGCGCAAATACAACCCATTGTATTATATGGTGCAGAAATTTGGGGCTTGGATGCAGCTGTAACACATTGTGAATCAGTGCACCTCTTTGCTTTAAAGCAGTTTTTAGGCTTAGATAGACGTACACCAAATGATCTTGTGTATAGTGAAACTAACAGATACCCTCTATCTGTTAATGCGGCTGTAAGAAGTGTAAGATACTGGATTAAGATTTTGCATATGGATGAGAACAGACTACCTTTTAGATCTTATAAGATGCTTTATGATCTAGATGCCAAAGGAAAAAATAACTGGGCTACACCAATACGTACCTGTTTATGTGAACTCGGTTTTGGATTTGTTTGGTTCAATCAAGGTGTTGGAAATTGTAGAGAATTTATAAACATGTTCAGGCAAAGATTGATTGACTGCCGTTGGCAGCAATGGAGTGATCACATACAAACCAGTGAAAGATATCTATTGTACAGACAATTTACAAGTACACATGATGTCAAACCTTATCTAAAGCTTGATGTGGACATTCATCTGAAAAGAATTATGTCAAAGTTTAGACTTGGTGTTTCAGATTTAAATGTTCATAAGTTCAGATATAGAGAACATGATGTTGATGACCCCAGGTTACTATGTCCATTATGTAAGCAAGCACCTGAGGATGAAGTACATTTTGTGTTATGCTGTCCAGTATTAGAGGATGTTAGGCAGAATTACATCCCTGTGAAATATAGTAGGCAGCCTAATTCTTTTCGACTTTGTTTACTCATGGCGTCAAGTCAGCCTGAGGTTGTGCGTAGCCTCACTTTATATTTGTGTAAAGCTTTCAGAATAAGAGATATATTGTTGTCGTAGGTTATATTTGTGTATCTGACTGTTCATACAGTAATTTGTGTTGTTGTTATTAGGTTGTTGTTGTTTGTGGGTTTTTTGGGTTTTTTCCTCTCACCAAAATACTAAGCAGCTCGGCAACCCCCCTTCATGTATGGGCCAATGGCCTTTTTGTGAATAAAGTTTTCGAGTTCGAGTTCTCTCTCTCTCTCTCTCTCTCTCTCTCTCTCTCTCTCTCTCTCTCTCTCTCTCTCTCTCTCTCTCTCTCTCTCTCTCTCTCTCTCTCTTCTCTCTCTTCTCTCTCTCTCTCTCTCATTTCCTTCCTTTCCCTTTTCTTTCCTTCCTTTCCAACTTCCACCTTCACATATGTGGACAAAACCTAATTGAAACTACAGATAGGTATAAATATCTAGGTATAGTTTTTCATCAGTCAGGAAAGTTTGATGTGGCCCAGGAACACTTAGTCAAACAAAGTAACAAAGCTATTTATTCGCTGAAAAGAGCTCTACAAGGAGGTGTACTAAAAATAAATATTGTTATGCAGTTGTTTGATGCCCTAATAATGCCTATTTTAACGTATGGAAGTGAAATATGGTTTCCTTATGGTTGTAATGTAAAAGATAACTTCAAAATAGATGATTTATTTAAAATGTGCTTAACCAGTCAGTTTCCTTTTGAAAGCACCCACGCAAAATTTTGCAGACAGATATTAGGAGTTCACAAAAAAACAATGGTCTTGCCAGTTTTCGGAGACTTAGGCAGATACCCATTAACGTTAAAAGTTATTAGTCATTTAATCAATTTTTGGATTCACATAATAGATTCAAAAGAAAATAGCTATTTGAAATTGTTATATAATGAAATGCACCAAAACAATGAAAAAGATCACTGGATTTATATAATCAAAACAATAATTCATAAGATTGGATTCAAGCATGTGTGGAATAATCATAGTACATTAAATATGAAAAGATTATGCTATGCTATAAAAACAAAACTTGAAGAATTATACAGACTGTTTTGGAATCAACAAAAAAAGTTATTTTCTAAGCTGAATTTTTACAACTCTGTTTCACATGTTTACAGATTGGAGCCGTATCTTTTGATATGCAGGAATGAAAATTATAGGCGCCTATTCAGCAGATTTCGCACCAGCTCCCATGATTTAATGATAGAGCAAGGGAGATATATGAATATACCAAAAGAAGAAAGAAAATGCAAATGGTGTAACAAAAAAGAAGACGAGTATCACTTACTTGATGTTTGTACATTATATTATGATTTAAGAAAAAAATTTCTATCTAATGTCAATATTAAGGAAATGAATAATATGAATAACTACAAGAATCTGAGTAAGTTTTTCAACAACGAGGACTGTCTGCTAGATATGATCAAATATGTGCATGATTCTTTTTCCAGAAGAGCAAGAACATAGATACATTACATATGTAAGAATCTACATCTTTTAAGAATGTTAAATACGTTTACGTTTGGTGTCAAATAAGTCTCGTTCTGACTTAATGGCAATAAAGTTTTCTGATTCTGATTCTCTGATTCTGATATGCTATCCTACACTTATTATGGAGAGGAGTGTTTTGGTTGTTATGTTGAATTGAAATTGTATTCTACCATTTGAATATAGAGATGTGTTTTTATTAAGCTTTTTGTGTTTAAAGGGTTTTTATGTTATTTTTTTATATGTATGGTTTCCTTCCCCTTTTATGCCTACTTTGCTTGTTTTCCCGCTTACACACACGCGCACACACACACACACACACACACACACACACACACGCGCGCGCGCGCGCGCACACACACATACGCGCACAAACACACACACACACACACACACACGCGAGGGCGCGCTCACGTACGCACATACACACACACACACACACACACACACCCCACACACACACACACACACACACCACACACACACGTACGTTTTTTTAAATAATAGTGTATCCAGTTAGTATGACGCATTTTGTTGAATGTACCCCGTTTTCTTCTTTTAAAATATTGGTTGAACTGATGTTGGTGGTGATGCTGGTATGTAGGGGTAAGGAGGGGGTTTCTTAGCTTTATTCCTGATCAGGGCAAGGGCCGGATGAAAAAAAGTATGTAATGTTTACTCTTTAACCTTGAAAAATAAAGATTGATCATTCATTCATTCATTCATTCATTCATTCATTCATTCATTCATTCATTCATTCATTCATTCATTCTCTCCCTCTCTCCTCTCTCTTTCTCTCTCTCTCTCTTCTCTCTCTCTTCTCTCTCTTTCTCTCTCTCTCTCTCTCTCTCTCTCTCTCTTCTCTCTCTCTCTCTCTCTCTCTCTCTCCTCTCTCTCTCTCTCTCTTCTCTCTTTTTCTTTCACTAGATAGATGGCTTGATGAAGAAAAGAAAATTTATAGTTTTCTCAATGTACCATCTGGAAATAAAACATTGATTTAATTTGATCCGTCTCTCTCTCTGTGTCTCTCTCTGTGTCTCTCTCTGTGTCTCTCTCTGTGTCTCTCTCTGTGTCTGTGTGTGTGTGTGTGTGTGTGTGTGTGTGTGTGTGTGTGTGTGTGTGTGTGTGTGTGTGTGTGTGTGTGTCTGTCTGTCTGTCTGTCTGTCTGTCTGTCTCTCTCTCTCTCTCTCTCTCTCTCTCTCTCTCTCTCTCTCTCTCTCTCTCTTCTCTCTCTCTCTCCATCTCTCTCAAAGAGACTGTATGGCGTATTCTGATAAACGCAGAAACTGTGAGGCGCTAAGTGTGTTTAAAGACATTGCTGATATGAATTCTGTTGCAAATATACTGTCTGTCAGCACTAGACATGTTTTTGATATATATATATATATATATATATATATATATATATATATAATATATATATATATATATATATATATATTATAAATATATAATATATATATCATATTTATTATATATATATATATACATACATACATGCATATATATAATATTTATAATGGTTTAGAATAATTTAGTTACCAAAGCTAAATCTCAACAGCAAAGTTTTTTTTATCTATCAATAATTTGAAACCGCATCTACCAGTTAATATCAGTCAGCAGAAGAATGCTGCACTTAAAACGAAATATCCCTATGTAGAAACGAAAATACAAAGTTCACTTGTCTTCATCACGTCATTTTTCCAAATCAGCACTAAGCCTAGATTTCCTGAAGGCCCCAGCATGAGGCACATCGGCGTTGTCTTTGTAACCTTGAATCTGTTTCCTAGCAGCCGGAGTCCAAACAAAGCGTCACCTCTGCCCTTGGAAGTTGGCTTCAGCTTCACACTCTTGCTCCAAATGAATGTTTACCTCCCTGGAAAACTTTGTTGTCTGCTAGTCCTTGTTCACAATATCCACGCACTCACACGTATTCAAACCTTTCTTTATCTTTCAGAACAAAAATGTATCTTTAGTTTATCATCCACCTTAATGAGAATACTTTAGATAGACAAGCTTTCACTTTCAAGGATTTTCAAGGAGGAAATCATCACAGGTTGTCTTTTTGATCATTTTCAACAGGACTCAAGGTCTTGGATCTAGTTTTTTTGTAAAAATCGAAAATACGGAATTCCGTGAAAACGAAAGTAGTAGATCGGTGGTCTATGTGTATCGCGCCTTGCCTAGAAAGCAAAAAGTCCGGGTCGGAGTGTGTGGTGGTTCTTACCCCGTTTAGACCCAAACTTGTTCCCCATCCATTAGACCCTGAGTGGTGCACCGGTTGTCTGGGCTCTAGTCTTTCGGATGAGACGATAAACCGAGGTCCCGTGTGTTACACACCACTATTTAGCGCACATCAAAGAACCCACGGCAATAAGGGGGCTGACCCTGGCAAAATTTTGTAGAAAAAAGCCACTCTGATAGGGAAACAAATTCAGTTGCGTGCAAGAAAAAGAAAAAAAAATGGGTAGGCGCTGCACATGTGGCGAAGCGCTCTCCCCGGGGAGAGCAGCCTGAATTTCACGCAGAGAAATCTGCTGTGACATAAAGTAGTACAAAATACCCCCCCCAAAAAAAAATCACCCATGATGTACACACACACACACACACACACACGCACGCACGCACGCACGCACGCACGCACGCACGCACGCACGCACACACACACACACACACACACACACACACACACACACACACACACAACTGTCGGGGTCTAGTATCAGATCACCACATCAGCAGATGGGTACTGCTAGATAAGATATATTAATACATATTTATGACTGTATAAACTTGGATCATACCTCATTTATAAAAACAATAACATCAGTGACACCGCCATCTCCCCAGCTCACGCACACTTTATACTGATTTCAGTTACAACTGAAAAAAAAGAAAAAGCCTTCCTAGCTTTCCTGCCATTAATTTTGTTGAATGGATGGTGGTCTAGAGGTAACGGGCCTGCCAAAGAATGTGAAAAGTCCGGGTCGGAAGTGTGTGCGGTGGTTTGACCCCTGTCTAGGCCCCAAACTGTTCCCCATCCATTAGACCATGAGTGGTGGTCTGGTTGCTAGTCTTTCAGATGAGTCGATAAACCGAGGTCCTGTGTCTTACAAAAAGTATTTAGCTCACGTAAAAGAATCCACGGCAACAAGAGAGTTGTCCCTGGCAAAATTTAATAGATAACAGCCACTCTGATAGGGAGCCAATACTGCTGCAGACGGGAAAAGAAAAAAAAAGGGTGGCACTGCTCTCTGGTGACGCGCTCTCCCCAGGGAGAGTAGCCCGAGCTTCACACAGAGAAATGGGCCGTGACTTAAAGTGGTGTGAAAGTGTAAAAAGGGTAACAATAAAGCTCAACTACAAACACGTTCAAGTGTAACAGAAAAGGAGGAGGCGTAAAGGAAAGATCACTGTACAAGTTTACAAATCGTCTTCTAAACCACTTCATGTCACAGCAGATTTCTCTGCATGAAATTCGGCTGCTCTCCCCGGAAGAGCGCGTCGCCACAAGTACAGTGCCTACCCATTATTAACTTTCTTTTTCCTGTCTGCAGGTGTATTTGTTTCCCCGATCAGAGTGGCTTTTTTCTACAGAGTTTTGCCAGGGCAAACCTCTTGTTGCCGTGGGTTCTTTCACGTGCGCTAAATAATGATGTGTAACACACGGGACCTCGGTTTATTGTCTCATCCAAAAGACCACCACTCATGATACAATGGATAGAGGAAAGTTTTGGGCCCAAACGGGATTCAAACCACCGCACACTTTGACCCGGACTTTTCGCTTTCTAGACAGGCGCATTATCTCTAGACAACCAAAACACTTAATAATGTATGAAATAATTATACTTTTAGAAGCGTTTGAAACTGATCTTTGTTTTTGTTAAGTTTCAATGTTTTGGGAGCCTATCCTGAATACAAGAAGCTCGATTTGTACAGTTTGTTTCTGGGTCTTGGAAATATTAGCAAGTGGTTGTGTCTATGCTTGTTATTTTTTTTAAGCATTTGATTATCTAGGGATGTGCTATAACTAGGCTTTGATCTGTGTAAAAGAGAATTAGCTTCGTACCTTTCTATCCTAAATTGTTCATTTGCACTATGGGTAGGGATGTGCTATAACTAGGCTTTGATCTGTGTAAAAGAGAATTAGCTTCGTACCTTTCTATCCTAAATTGTTCATTTGCACTATGGGTAGGGATGTGGAATAACTAGGCTTTGATCTGTGTAAAAGAGAACTAGCTTCGTACCTTTCTATCCTAAATTGTTCATTTGCACTATGGGTAGGGATGTGGAATAACTAGGCTTTGATCTGTGTAAAAGAGAATTAGCTTCGTACCTTTCTATCCTAAATTGTTCATTTGCACTATGGGTAGGGATGTGCAATAACTAGGCTTTGATCTGTGTAAAAGAGAATTAGCTTCGTACCTTTCTATCCTAAATTGTTCATTTGCACTATGGGTAGGGATGTGGAATAACTAGGCTTTGATCTGTGTAAAAGAGAATTAGCTTCGTACCTTTCTATCCTAAATTGTTCATTTGCACTATGGGTAGGGATGTGGAATAACTAGGCTTTGATCTGTGTAAAAGAGAATTAGCTTCGTACCTTTCTATCCTAAATTGTTCATTTGCACTATGGGTAGGGATGTGGAATAACTAGGCTTTGATCTGTGTAAAAGAGAATTAGCTTCGTACCTTTCTATCCTAAATTGTTCATTTGCACTATGGGTAGGGATGTGCAATAACTAGGCTTTGATCTGTGTAAAAGAGAATTAGCTTCGTACCTTTCTATCCTAAATTGTTCATTTGCACTATGGGTAGGGATGTGGAATAACTAGGCTTTGATCTGTGTAAAAGAGAATTAGCTTCGTACCTTTCTATCCTAAATTGTTCATTTGCACTATGGGTAGGGATGTGGAATAACTAGGCTTTGATCTGTGTAAAAGAGAATTAGCTTCGTACCTTTCTATCCTAAATTGTTCATTTGCACTATGGGTAGGGATGTGGAATAACTAGGCTTTGATCTGTGTAAAAGAGAATTAGCTTCGTACCTTTCTATCCTAAATTGTTCATTTGCACTATGGGTAGGGATGTGGAATAACTAGGCTTTGATCTGTGTAAAAGAGAATTAGCTTCGTACCTTTCTATCCTAAATTGTTCATTTGCACTATGGGTAGGGATGTGGAATAACTAGGCTTTGATCTGTGTAAAAGAGAATTAGCTTCGTACCTTTCTATCCTAAATTGTTCATTTGCACTATGGGTTAAGATGGTTTCTGAAGTGTATCTCTGATTCAGTATCTCATTTTACCTAAGGAAGTTTAATTCTTTCTTATACAGGGAGCATGTTTGTCCTACACATAAAGAAAGTATTAATCCAATGTACTCTGTGTGTCAATCAATCAATCAATAAAATTTTATTTTTAAATGGTACATTGAATAAGCTTTGATTTGCTTTTTTTCATCAAGCCATCTATCTAAAGGAAAAAAAGCAAAAAACAAAACACAAAAAACAACAACAAAAACAAAAGCAGAAAAAAACATTTCACCAACATTAATTAACCAAGATGATTTCAACAGCCTCAAAAATACAATATGCCTATTGAAAATACAAGTAACAGCACTAACAAAAACAAAAGAAAAAAAAACACTCAAAAGTCTCTCTCTCTCTCCTCTCTCTCTCCTCCCTCTCTCTCTCTCTCTCTCTCCTCTCCTCTCTCTCTCTCTCTCATCCTCTCCTACTCCCTCTACTCACTCATCTCTTCTCTCTCACATCATCTCTCCTCCTCTCAACAACACACACACACAACACACACACACACACACACACACACACACACACACAAACACACACACACACACACACACAGAGGTACATACATATATACACATTTCACAGCGCTCCTCCACACAGCACGTATGCACATACGGCATGCATGCATTTAAGTTCTTTTTGTGTGTGTGTGTGTGTGTGTGTGTGTGTGTGTGTGTGTGTGTGTGTGTGTGTGTGGTGCATGCGTGCGTGCACACGAGGTCAGCGTGGGCGACCTCCTTTTAGATCTATCAGCGTGGCAGATGAAGCAGCACGGGTTTGTTTTGAAATTCAAATTCAAGGGGGGGGGGGGGGGGGGGGGGGGGGGGGGGGGGGGGGGGGGGGGGGGGGGGGGGGGGGGGGGGGGATTGGCGGCCCATGCTTATTTTCAAACAAGGTGCTGCCTTGCAGTGATTGGTGGCTGAATTCAAGACATGAGTTGAGAATGTGACCCCATTCTGTGAAAGAGAAGTTGGGGGCAGTTTGCTTAAGTGTCTGCTAAAGTCTCTTTACATCTGCGATATAATAATAATAATAAATAATAATAATAATAATAATAATAATAATAATAATAATAATAATATTAAATAGTAATAATAATACATGTAATTTATATAGCGCTATACCTTGCAAAAACAAATGAAAGCCTTGCACTCGACCCACACAAATATCAGATGGACATAAAAGTGGTGGTGGTGGTGGTTTTGTGTGTGTGGTGTGTGTGTGTGGGGGGGGGGTATCAATATAGATAGCATCACTACTTTCTGTAAAATATCTGCTAATTATCTGTTCTATCTCACTCATTGCATCTGACTTTGTCCAATAGACAAGAGTCAATTGTCTGCCTTCTTGGTCCATTTGCCTACATTTTTTGCAGACAGACTTTAAAGATTACAGTTCTCTCCTAGCTGAAGAGGAATGCACTGGGCCTGACTTGTGAGGTGCTTCACAGCAGCACTAGACATGTTTTGCTATTATGACAGACTTTGTTGGTACTGTGTGAGCAATCAAAGAATAAAACATTGGGGAGGGGGAGGATAGGGGAGTGGTAAAAATGGGTATAAGTTTGTAGCAGTTAGTGTCTGCCATTCTGTGCATGCATGTCGTCTATCTGCATGAATGAATGTTCGTATGCATATATATGTTTGCATGTATGAATGAGTTGTGTGTGCATGAATATCTATCTACATGCAAGTGTGCATGCGGGTGTGTATGTGTATGTTTTGAAAGGCACACTGGAAAGTAAATAGAAATACAAACCAAACATACATGTGAAAAACTACTGTCTGATGAAATGCAATTATATTTAGATTCAAATAAATACCCAAGCAGCAACATCTTACCTTCACTACAGGTGTGTCACAAACTGTTAAATTTCTAGGCGCCCCTGGTTGCAGGTGTTTGTTAGGGTGGAAGATGAAGGTGGAGACCTATT
>CM060345.1:36186692-36189192 GCA_030674155.1 Stramonita haemastoma
CATTTTACAAAACTGAAATACACACGGGGACAAAATTTTAAAAAAAGAGCCGATTGTTTAAATTTCACTATCCTCAAAAAAAAAAGAATGAAATAAATAAATAAAAAAAAAACCTTTGGGTTTAAACCCTTAAGAGCTCAGCCCGGGAACCCGAAAAAAAAAATGTGTGTGTGTGTGTGTGTGTGTGTGTGTGTGTGTGTGTGTGTGTGTGTTTTGTGTTTTTGTGGTGTGTGTGTGTGTGTGTGTGTTTTTGGGGGGTGTTTTGTTTTTGGGGTTGGTGTTTTGGGGGGTTTGTTTTTTGTGGGTGTGGGTTTTTGTTTTTGGGGTGGTGGGTTTTGTGGGTTTTGTGTGTGGGAAAGCACGCGCGGGGGCTTTGTGGGTGTCCCTTTTTTTGTATATTATGGGCCCAAAATTAAAAAGGGGTAAAAAACGTTTGACTTGGGACTGCAAAGGGGAAAAAGTACTTTAGAAAAAATTTAAAAAAGAAAACTTTTGTACTGCAGGACAGAAAAATGTAAAGGAGTTCCCAGTATTCAGTATATGTACTGCAGGACATACAATGTAAAGGATTTTTCCCATATTCAGTAAATGTACTGCAGGACAGAAAAATGAAAAGGGAAAAATTTTTTGTCCCCAAAAAAGAAAAATTCCCCAATTTATATTTTACGCAGGACAGTACAATGTAAAGGAGTATACCATATTCATAATGTACTGCAGGACATTTAACAATGTAAAGGAGTATACCAGTATTCAGTATATGAAACTGCCAGGACAGTACAATGTAAAGGGAAATATCCCAAGTATTCAGATATTACTGCAGGACAGACAATGTAAAGGAGTAACCGTTTTTCAGTTTTATGTACTGCAGGACAGACAATGAAAAGGGGTAAAAACCAGTATTCATATATGAAACTGCGGGGCAGCACATACCCACCAAGGTAAGATGATGGGGGGGGGGAAGGGGGCTTGGGTGGGGGGGGGTGGGGAAGCGGGAGAGAGAGAAAAGGGGGGGGGTTTTAACAAGAAATTTTTGGGTCCCCTAAGGATCCCAAGCCCCTCAGACCAAAGGGGGGATGACGTTTTTGGGAAAACCCGGGTGTCCTTCAATGGGTTTGGACCCCCTTTCCCCTTTGGCCTTCACCTTTGATCGGAAAAATCCCCCCAAGCCGAAAAAAATTGGGGGTTTTTTTTCTTTTTTTTTTGGGGTTTTCGTTTCCCACAAGGAGGTCAAGAAGGAAGACACTTCAAGCCATTGGACAGCAGAAGTAGTCCGGTTCTAAAAAACCAAGGCAAGCTCTTCAGGGAGGGGGGGGGGGGGCGGTTGTTGGGGGGGGTGGGGGGGGGAGGGGGTAGGAGGGGCACATCAGGTCATGACCTCTGAATGCCGTTCTGTTTGTGTTTGTCCTTTTCTGCCTGGACCCAGATTGGAACCCCTGCTCTCTGGCCTGTTGGAGGAGGCGTGGAAGCCAAGGTCAAGTGCTAGGTGGTCAGTGCAGTGCTTGTTTTGTCCACAGTGCCGTGTGTGTGTGTGTGTGGTGTACACAGCTTAGCTTCTGCTGGCGTGGAGATTCAGCCCACAGTTGACATCAAAATAGTCCTTTGTGGTTGTACTGGGTCCTTTGGGTTTTGTTGAAACATTGCTTCATCAATATAGATACAGCACGAGTCCTTCCCATGAGACTATAAACCGAGGTCCCGTGTCAGAAGGCATCAAGAGCACCTTGCGCACACGTTAAAACCCGTTCTGCTTTTCGGAAGAGTAGGCCATTGTGTGCCGATGGGAATGGATGACAAAACTGACAAAACTGTATACACACGGGGTAAAGGTAAAAGTGTCCCATAACCTATGTGGTCATAGGGGAGCGAGGCGTCAGAGACCTCAGCTTCTGTAGGGGCCAGCATATTGAGGACGGCGCCCATCTCCTCTCCCTCGCTGCTTTACCTTCCCTGACCCTAAAGAGGGAAGGTACCCATTGACAGCTGGGTGAACTGGAGGACTGTACTGAAGCTAATGCCCGCAAACAGTCAACAATCCACTTGGTAACCACGCTCGATGCTGCTTAACCTTAGCTTGGGGAAAGCCAGTGCTCTGTATTCTAAAATCGCTTGAATGCATCAATAAGTTGGTGCACTGTTATACCAACGTTAATGTGATCCTGTAACTGTGGCCATGTGATCCAGTATTTCAGTTCTTTTGATCTAGTTTCTCAGTAGCATCTGTCTGAGAGGGGAACAGTTGAAAAATGTGGACAGTGAGAAAAAGAATAATGTTTCCTCCTCCACTGTTACCAAACTGTTAGCATTTTGTGTGACTTATTTTGGTGATAGACGGTGGTGGGCTGATGTTTTCAGTTGCTTAACTCGTTCTGTTTTCTTGTTTGCTACTTACCAACTAAGGTCTTTTATTTCTTAAGGAGACGGAAGGTAAAGCAGCGAGGGAGAGGAGATGGGCGCCGTCCTTAATATGCTGGCCCCTACAGAAGCTGAGGTCTCTGAAGCC
>CM060345.1:36196692-36204626 GCA_030674155.1 Stramonita haemastoma
ATGATGATAATAATAATACGCAACGGAATTTATATAGTGCTATATCTTGCAAAATCAAATCAAAGCCCTTGCATTCAACCTACTCCTTCACATGCAACTAGTAACAAATTAATAGTTTGAACAAATTCAAATGTGTACACACACACACACACACACACACACACACACACACACACACACACACACACACACACACACATACACACACACACACAACACACACACACACACACACACACACAACACACACACACACACACACACACACACACACACACACACACACACACACACAACACACACACTACTGAGGGGTAGCGAGATTGCCTGGTGGTCAGAATGATGTGCTCGTGATCTGCTGACCCGGGTTCGAATCTCATTCAAGAGGATTTTTGCTCTGGAGTTCATATCAGTACGGACTCCACTCCATCCAAAAATCCTTCCGATAAGACTACAAACCGAGGCCCGTGTGTAAACGCACGCCGAACACCTTACACACGCGTTAAAACCTGTTCAGCTTTTCGAAAGAGTAGACCATTGTGTGCCTGTGGGAATGGATGATAAAACCTACAAAACAGCGTACACACGGGGACTGGATGTAAAAAAAAAAGCACATAAGAGCTTACTCCATTATTCTCGAACTAAATAAACAAACAAACAAATAAATAAATAAATAAATAAATAAATAAATAAATAAATAAATAAATAAATAAAAATAAATAAAGGGCTTATAAGATTTTTGTCTGGGGTAAAAATATTCGAGCGGGGGGGGGGGACACTCTGGGCAATGGCGGATAGCACCGCCTGAAGTGGCTGGGAGAGAAGGAGCAATAGGAAGAGAGCAGGGGGTGGGGGGTGAGTGGTTAGATGCCTATCACAGTCCTGCCAGCAGTGCTGGAAAAGATCAAGCCTTTTTCAACACTGGCTATTGCTACGAATGCACTTGTACAGTAAATTCCCCAACCCTCGTCATTTGTCCTACGTAAAGAAGCGTGAATGGTACGGGCATGTCACAAGAACTGAAATGGTACGGCATGTCACAAGAACTGAAATGGTACGGCATGTCACAAGAACTGAAATGGTACGGCATGTCACAAGAACTGAAATGGTACGGCATGTCACAAGAACTTAAATGGTATGGGCATGTCACAAGAACTGAAATGGTAAGGGGATGTCACAAGAACTGAAATGGTACGGCATGTCACAAGAACTGAAATGGTACGGCATGTCACAAGAACTAAAATGATACGGCATGTCACAAGAACTTAAATGGTACGGCATGTCACAAGAACTTAAATGGTATGGGCATGTTACAAGAACTGAAATGGTACGGGGATGTCACAAGAACTTATGGTATGGGCATGTCACAAAAACTTAAATGGTACGGGCATGTCACAAGAACTTATGGTATGGGCATGTTACAAGAACTTAAATGGTACGGGCATGTCACAAGAACTTGAATGGTACGCATGTCACAAGATCTAAAGAACATGAAAAACAAAATACAGCAGGGCATTGTCCAAGGAGGAAGAAAAAGAGGCAGACCAAGGAAGAGATGGGAGGACAACATCAGCGAACGGACAGGCCTAGAACTCAACAAACCCCGAGAAAGGCAGAACAGAGAGAAGAATAGAGGGAACTGGTTGTCAAGTCTTCAGGGGTGCCCCCCAGTCGCCAGACTAAGGGACAGTATAGATAGATAGATAAAATAGATAGATAGATAGATAGATAGATAGATAGATCTGCATTTTTACTGTCTTTTGACCTATTTACTTTAGTATCACTTGATATCTGGCCTATTTCCTTAAGTAGTTGAGTTATTTCCTTTAGTACTGCTTGATAGTTTGACCTATTTCCTTCAGTATCACTTGACAGCTTGACATATTTTGTTTCAGTTGATAGCTTGACCTATTTCCATTTTGTATCACTTGATAGCTTGACCTATTTCCATTTTGTATCACTTGATAGCTTGACCTATTTCCTCCAATATCACTTGATAGTAGGCCTATTTCCTTTGCTATCACTTAATAAGTTGACCCGATTCCTTAAGAATCACTTGATTGATAGCTTGACCTAGGTCCTTTTAGTATCAATGGACAGTTTGACCTATTTCCTTTGATATCACTTGATAGCTTGATTTATTTTCTTTACTGTCATTTGATAGTTGACTTTTTCTTAAAGTATACCTTGACAGTTTGACCAATTTCCTTTGGTATCACTTGATAGTTTGACCTATGTCCTTTAGTATCACTTAATAGTTTGACCTATTCCCTTTAGTGTTACTTATTCGTCACTATGGCGTGTTTTCCTTACATTCTGAGAGTTGTTCTGCATATTCCTTTTGCAATTTGACAGAATAAAAAAAAAGGTAAAGGTGTGCCATAAACTGTGTGGTCATAAGGGAGCAAGGCATTAGACACCTCAACTTCTCTAGGGGCCAGCATGTTGAGATGAGGGTGACGCCCTCTCTCTCTCTCTCTCTCTCTCTCTCTCTCTCTCTCTCTCTCTCTCCCTCTCTCTCTCTCTCTCTCTCTCTCTCTCTCTCTCTCTCTCTCTCTCTCTCTCTCTCTCTCTCTCTCCACTCACTCGCACCCACTCTCTCTCTTATTCTTTCTCTCTCTCATTTATATCAATTGTTGTGTGTGTGTGTGTGTGGTGTGTGTGTGTGTGTGTGTGTGGTGTGTGTGTGTGTGTGTGTGTGTGTGTGTGTGTGTGTGTGTGTGTGTGTGTGTGTGTTTGGTCTGAAGTGTTCAGAATTGGACACCTTGAGTGTTAGGTTATGGTTATGATGGATTTTGTTATGGTGTCCTTGATTTGTTTGTTAATTTACTGATCCAATTACGTGTGTTTAGCTTGTTTATTTCTTTTTCTTATTGTTTTTTTTTTTTTCTGAGGGCCTAGTGTAAACAAGCCTATGGCTTATCCAATTACCCTCAATAAAATATTCCACTTTCGAGTCTCTCTCACATATATATATATATACATAAATACACACACACACACATATACAGATACACACATATATATGTATATATCCAACAGGATGAGTCTGGTTCAGTATTTTTGATGCATCAAGTGAAATTGAAGGCGATTTTTGAATGTTGTCAATGATTGGTGCTGTTTAATTGAATCAGGAAGGGAGTTCCACAGCACAGGGCCTGAGTATAGCAAACTAGACTTGAACAAGTCTATTCTTGGGATTGGGACACTTGGCTTTTCAGTATTTCTGGAATGATTCATTGGAAACTTATCTCTTAAGGATGTGGGAACAGCTCCTGCCATTATTTTAAACATCATTATGCCTTTGTTATATTTCAGTCTTTGTTGTAGGGGGAGAATACTTAACTGAGTGAAATCCACTTCAAGCAAGGTTGTTTTCTTCAGAAGGATAAGTTTGAGAGCACGTTTGTATAGGCTTAATAATGGTTTCATAGTGTTTGCACTGGCAGAATCCCAGAGGGTTGAAGCATAGTCTATTGAGGATTGTATATAAGCTTGAAAAAATAATTTCTTTGAATGGTAGTCTAGGAAATGTTTAATTTTAGTCAACTGGTATACATACTCTTTGGGACAAATATTTGCATAGATGAGACATGTGGTAGAACCAGCTGAGGTTTTCATCGATTGTTATTCCTAGAACTTTGTGATGAGAGGTTTGTTCGATTGCTTCTTTTCTTATGTGGATTGGAAACTGTTTTTGGGGTAAATTTTGTCGCTTTTGTCTGGTGGTGATCAGCATGCATTTTGTTTTTTGGGGGTGAATAGACATGTGGTTCAGTTCTGTCCATTTGACAAGATCATTACAGCTTGGTTGTAATGTGGTTGTAAGAGAGTCAGTGTTGTTATGGCTCGTATGTATGGTTGTGTCATCAGCAAATAGTTCACATTTGGATTTGATATGTAGAGGAAGGTCATTTATGTATAATGAAAAGAGAATCGGTCCTAGTATTGATCCCTGTGGTACTCCATAGTGAATAGGCTTTAGATTGGATGTGGATGTAGTTGTTGAGACACACTGTTGTCTGTTTTTAAGATAAGAAGCAAGTAGTTCTAGACTATTTGATGATAGATTATACAGGTCTAGCTTTCTGATGAGAAGTGTGTGGTCAATTGTATCAAATGCTTTTTTGAAATCTACAAATAATACTCCACAAAATTTACTTTCATTAATGTTTGATATCCAATTGTCTATGAGACTAGTCAGTGCAGTATGACACGAGTGATTTTGTCTGAATCCTGATTGGTTAGGGTGAAGTAGGTTGTTAGTGTCTATATGATGGACTAAGTGTTTATTTATATGTTTTTCCAGGGGTTTTGAAAGGAGGGATATAATGGAGATTGGCCTATAGTTTGAAGGATCTGAAGTGTCACCAGATTTGTAGATGGGGATCACTTTAGCAGTTTTGAAGGCATTGGGGAAATAGTTTTTATCAAGACATTGGTTATATATATATGTTAGAGTCTCAGTGATAACTGGAGCTGACAGTTTTAGAATTCTGCTGTCTATTCCATCGAGGCCTCTTGTCCTGGATTGTTTGAGGTGAATCAGATAACTATAGACTTCAAAAATAGAAATAAATGGTATGTGGAGTTTTGAAGGAATATGCTTTTCTTGGCAGTATTGTCTTAGTGTGTTTAGGTTATTGGATTTTGAATCATCATTGCTAACAACGTTAGTAGAAACGTTTATGAAGTGATTGTTGAGTTGTTCAGCAGTAACATCTTTGATTACATTAGATTTGGAAGATGATTGTTTGTTCGTTATTTGATTTATGGCCTTCCAAATAATTTTTGAGTTTTGTTTTGAAGATAGTAAATCTTGGAAATATTTCTTTTTTTCTTGACGTTTCTGGGAGTTTATGGCATTTCGTAATCTTTTTGACTCTTCATGATATTTATGTGTTTTTAAGAAATCTCTAAGATAGCATGCCTCTTCTAGTTCTTTTGTAAGCCAAGGCGATTTGGGGGCATGTTTGACCCTTCTGGTTTTTAGTGGAGCATGTTTATTGTAAATTTCAGTGAAAGTTTTTATCCAAAAATCGATAGCCAAGTCTGGATCAGTAATGTTGAATGTTTCTGAGAGCATAGAGTTACTTAGTTCGAGAAGGAAAAGCTGTTCATTGAATTTAGCAAAGGAACGATATGTTAAGGTTTTATGGCCAGGTTTGGGAATTTTTGTTCCTTTTTTAGACCAAGTAGTACAGACAGGGTAGTGATCGCTGCAGTTATAGACAGGGACACATGTTTCTATGATGTTTTTAGTATTTGATACGTAAATGTGGTCAATTATAGTGCTTGAATTTGGCGTAACTCTTGTAGGTAAACTAACTAGTTGGTGAAGGTTGAATGAATTAGTAATTTGCGTCCATGCATTATTTACTTTTGTGACATCGATGTTAAAATCACCTAGTAGTATCACTTCCCTGGATTCTAATAGGACTACATTCATTGCATCAAACTTGTCTATCCAATTTTTTCTTTCTGCTGGATTCCTATAGCAGAATCCCATTGCTATAGGTGGTGAACCTTTCATGGAGACTTCAAGCCAGACAGATTCCACATCATAATGTTCTAGATGGATGAGACGCTTGAACGTTATAGATTCACTAATGTATATGATGATTCCTGTTTCTTTTTGCTTTTGTGGATCCTTTCGTATGATTTTATATCCTGGGATATATAAGTCACTGTCTAATATGTGTTTCGAAAGTCTTGATTCAGGTAGCCCTAGTATGTGAAATGGTTTGCCATGGTTTCTAATAAGTGTTGATATGTCATCAATTTTATTAACTGCGTGATTTATATTTAATTGGCAAATTCGTAGGCCTTCCTTTGAGGGCCACGTGTTGAGTCTTGAATGCATCTATTTGTGTTGATTTTTGTTAGGAATGTGATAATGTGTCTAAAAACTGGAAAAGGTGAAGATTAATTAGGGATAAAGGAATAAGGGGGAGTGGGTGCTATATATATATATATATATATATATATATATATATATATATATATATATATATATATATATATATGTATATATATCACTATATCCCTCTCCCTCTCTCTCTCTCACTCTCTCTCTCTCTCTCTCTCTCTCTCTCTCTCTCTCTCTCTCTCTCTCTCTCTCTCTGTCTCCGTCTGTCTGTCTGTCTGTCTGTCTCTTTCTATCTTGATGAAAGCTGTACTCATACTTATGTTTTCAATTTTATTCTGAAATTTGATATTATTGAGTTTGATAAATGTTATTTTAATATCTCAATGTTTTAAGTTTAGTGAGTATGTGTTTTTTAATTATGCTGTGTTGTTATTCATTTTTGTGATTACATAGGCTATTCACAGAGATTGATCATTACAGTATATATAAACTATGTGTATCTTATCTACAATGTGTAGATGCTCATTTTTATAGCCATATTGAATTTGATTTGTGTGTCACTAGTTAGTGATCTCTCTCTCTCTCTCTCTCCTCTCTCTCTCTCTCTCTCTCTCTCTCTCTCTCTCTCTCTCTCTCTCTCTCTCTCTCTCTCTCTCTCTCTCTCTCTCTCTCTCTCTCTCTCTCTCTCTCTCTCTCTCTCCTCTCTCTCCTCTCTCTCTCTTTCTCTCTCTCTCTCTCTCTCTCTCCTCTCTCTCTCTTACCATCCATTTGAAAATGTTTGTTCATATCTTGTACTCCCTTTTTGATAATTACGTGTGACGAATGTTATGATTTCTATGTAAAATTTTAATTTTTTAATGATCGTAAAAAAATATAAAAAAATAAAAAAACACTGAATAACTTTGTCCACTACCACACAAAATATGTGACGCTCCGCCACGAAATGAGTCGCTTAGCACATTACCCAATTTTGCTCCAGGAGCCAATAAAGGCAGGTGGGGGTCAAGTTATCAATTTTGAGATTTTGATTAATTATTAAACTATATCCGTTATCTACCTTATAATGAAATATCAAGGCATCATTTTGATCCCTTTTGCTTTTAAATGTGTTTTGAAAATACCCAAGCCCTCATTCTGACAACGTGTTACGAAAATAAACTTGTCCGTTTCTCATTTAGCCACTTCCTGTAGTCTATCATTTCAACTTGTAATAACTTTGCACAGAATTATCCGATTTTCAATCTGTTTTTTGTATTTGATAGCCACTTTATTGCACATTAATAACATGTCAGTAACTAAAAATTGACAGCTTGTGCACTCCGACACATTATGTGGTGGAGCGTCACATATAATTAGAAACAAACATTTTATGATAGTGATCAGAAGATTGATAAGATATTATAAGATATTAGGGTATATATGTCCCAAAATATGTGCCTTACAGCGGATAGATTCCTCTTGTGTTCCGTTCGGTTATGATTTCACTCAGAATTCAAGGCATATATTTCCTTAGAATGAAGTTTATTGATGAAATGTGCGAGAACCAGTGAAAATGTGTGTGTGTGTGTGTGTGTGTGTGTGTGTGTGTGTGTGTGTGTGTGTGTGTGTGTGTGTGTGTGTGTGTGTGTGTGTGTGTGTGTGTGTGTGTGTGTGTGTGTGTGTGTATGTGTGTCTATGTGTGTGTGTGTGTGTGTGTTTGTGTGTGCACATGAATGCTTATTCCATTATCCTTGATATAAAAGAATAAAACAGATAAATAAATATCTGTATTTGTAAGGGTGAGTTGAGTGTCAACGTACTTTTTCTTATCCAGCTCTTGCCTTTGATAAGGCTATTTATTGATAAAAACGACAGACAAATTTCAAGCAAACTGAGAGAGAGAGAGAGAGAGAGAGAGAGAGAGAGAGAGAGAGAGAGAGAGAGAGAGAGAGAGAGAGAGAGAGACAGAGACAGAGACAGAGAGAGAGAGAGAGAGAGAGAGAGAGAGACAGAGACAGAGACAGAGACAGAGACAGAGAGACAGAGAGAGAGAGAGAGAGAGAGAGAGAGAGAGAGAGAGAGAGAG
>CM060345.1:36212226-36244726 GCA_030674155.1 Stramonita haemastoma
CCAGAGATGGGTTTTTAAAAATTTTAAGATGGTTTTTCTCTTCTTTTTTTGGAAAGTAATGAGGTCAAACGTGAATTTACAATAATAAAAAAATGTATAGTATAATTGTGTAGAAAATGGGTTAAGATTTTTGTCCTTTTAAAAAAAAAATCATCAAATGCGAAAAACAAAAAGAAAGGGAGTGCTGTAATTGCCATTGATTATTTTATTAATTTTATTTTACTGGATATAACGTGCCGTGTGGCTTGTTTACCTTTTTTTTTAAAGAATGAGATCAAATGTAAAGGGCAAAGACAAATGTAGCAATGGTGTATAATAGTGTTGAAAGTGTTGCCAGGAGAGGGTTTCTTTTTTTGTAATTTTTAAATCCCATTAAATGTAAAAACAAAAAGAAATCTGATGCTGTGATTTGCATTGACATTCCTGGAAATACTTTAGATGTTGTTTGTGGCAGATCTGTGTATTGATCTTCTGCTGGAAGATTGATGGCAAATTCTACACCAAACATCTTCATGCTATATGTCATGTGGTGTGTAAAGTGTGCCTGCGATTTTTTTTTTTTATTGAATCAAGTGAAGACTGGGGAGAAAACTACAGGCTGTATAATGATATGGACAGTGTGTGGGGAGTAGGGGTCTTTCTTAGAAACCACATAAAATGGGACAGGAATAACAAAGATGTTCATGTGAATGCCATGTTGGTGGCAGATCTGTGTATTGATCTTCTGATGGAAGATTGATGGCAGATTTTACACCAACACATCTTAGCAAAAATGTATGTGAAAGACTAATGATGTAAGATGTTAAGTATAGCGGTGAGTAAAGTGTGGGTGTTTTCTTTTTCTATTAGGTAATGGGATCAAAATTAATGTGAATTAGTAATAAAAACTGTAGTAGTTAGTATAATGTTGTGTATATTGTTGAGCGAAATTTGTAGGATGTAAAAACGTAATGCGATGATATGGATTGTTTTAATGCTTTAAAAACATTGGATCAAATTGGAAAACAAAAAAAAGCTTGTGCAGTGATTGGCATTTATAATCTGTGAAATGACTTTAGATTGTATTGGTGGAAGATCTGTGTATTGATCTTCTGCTGGAAAGATTGATGGCAGATTTTACACAAACACATCTTACGAAAAATGTAAAGACTGATGGAATATTAATTTAAAGTGTATGGTTGAATAGAGTATGCCTGTGTTTTTTGTTGAGGTAGAGGATAAATGAGTCTGTGTTTGTTCGGGTTTAGGGGGTGGAGAGGGTAAATGTGCCAGTTCTTTTTTGTTTTATTTTTGGTTTGTTTTTGTTTTCTTTTTTTTGGGGGGGAGGGGGTTAAATGTGCCTGGGTCTTTTTCTTTTTTTTTGGTGGGGGGGGGGGGGGGAGGAGAGGGTAATTGTGAGTGTATGCTTTTGTTGGGAAAGAGGATCAATGTTCCTTTTTTTTTGGGGTGGGGGGGGGGTGGTCTGTGTGGTTTTTTTGAGGGGGAAGAGGGGTAATGTGCCTGTGGGTGTTTTTTTTTTAGGGGGAGAGGGTAAATGTGCCTGTGGGTTTTTTTAGGGGAGGGTAAAATAATATGCTTCTGTGTTTTTTATTGTGGGATGAGTATAAATGTGCCTGTGGGGGTTTTGGGGGGGGGGGGTTGTTAGGTAGGGCAGAGGTTTGTTTGTAGTTTGGTGTTATTTTTTTAAATATATGACTTTTAGATGACGCTGGTGGCAGATCTGTGTATTAATCTCCAACTGGAAGATTGATGGCAGATTTTTACACCAACACATCTTCCGAAAAAATACATGTGAAAGACTAATTAGTATATAATATTAAATGTAGTATGGATGAGATGTGCCTGCGTGCCTGAATTTTCCTTTTCTAAGTATTGAGATTAAATGTGAATTAACAAGATAAATATATGTTGCATAATGGTGTATATAATGCTGTAGGAGTTTTTTTTTAGTACATTTTTTATATTGCATCAGATGTGAAAACAAAAAGAAAGCTGGTGCTGGAATTGCCATTGCTATTTTAATAATTGTATGCATAGTACTGGATAAACTATGTGGGGTTGTTTATCGTTTGTTTATTTAAGAATGAGATTAAATGTAAAACAAAGAAAAATGTAGCAATGATGTATAATAGTGTGTGAAAGTGTGCCAGAAGTGGTTTTCATTTTTTATTTTTTAAATCCCATCAAATGTTAACACAAACAGAAAATCTGGTGCTACGAATGGCATTGGTATTCTGGGAAATGACTTTAGATGATGTTGGTGGCAGATCTGTGTATCAATCTTCTGCTGGATGATTGATGGCAGATTTTACACCAACACAGCTTCATACTGTATTACACAGTATGTCTTGTGGTGTATAAAGTCTGCCTGCAAATTTGTTTTGTGTTGTTTGTTTTTATTCTTAAATGGAATCCAATGAGGATTTAGGAGCTGCTGTACAAGCTGTATAATGATGTGGACAGTGTGTGGGAAGAAGTGGTCTTTTCTTTTTTTCCATAATCACATCAATGTGAAAGAAGGGGCTACTTTATATATATATATTTATATATATATATATATATATATATATATATATATATATATATTATATATATTATATATATATATATATATTATATTATATATATATATAACCTCATCAAATGTGAAAAAAAAAAACATCTGTGATTGCCATGTTGGTGGCAGATCTGTGTGTTAATAATCTGCTGGAAGATTCATGGCAGATTTTACACCAATACATCTTACGAAAAAATACATTTGAAAGGCTGATGGTATATGATTTTCAGTGTGGTAATGTGTGCCAGTGTGTTTTTGTTAGAAGAGAGGGTAAATGTGCCTATGTTTTTTGGGGTTTTTTTGAGGGTGTGAAAGAGGATGATTATACCTGCTTTTTGTTGTGGGAGGGGAGGGGGGGGGTGTGATGAGAGGGTAAATGTGCCCTGTTGCTGGTTTTTTATTGGAGGGAAGGGGAGAGAGAGAGGTTAATTGTGCCTGTACTTTTGTTGGGGGGGGGGGGGATGAGAGGGTAAATGTGCCGGTGTTGCTGGGATTATTTTTTGGGGGAGAGGGTAATGTGCCTGTAGTTTTTCTTGGAGAAGTGGGGGTGGGTAAATGTTCCTGCCTATTTTTTTTTTTTGGGGGGGGGTGGTAAATGTACCTGTGTTGTTTTTGGGGGGAGGGGGGAGGAGGTAAATATGCCTGGTGTTTTTCATTCGGGGGGGGGGGAGAGTAAATGTGCCAGTGTGGGGGTTTTTTGTTTGTTTTTGTTAATGGGGGGGGGGGGGTAAATGTGCCTGTGTTGTTTTTTAGGGGGGGTGATGTTAGTGTGATTGTGTGGTTTTTGTTGTTGTTGTTGTTGGTTTTTTGGGGGGAGGTTAGTGTGCCTGTGTTATGTTGTGGTTTTTTTCGGGGTGGGGGGGGGGGAGAGACTAAATTTGCCTGTGTTGATTTTTTTTAGGTAGAGGGTAAATGTACTGCTGTGTGTGTGTGTGTGTGTGTGTGTGTTGTGTGTGTGTGTGTGTGTGTGTGTGTGTGGTGTGTGTGTGTCCGGGAGAGGGTAAATGTGCCGTTGTGGTTTGTAGTTTGGTGGGTTTCTTTTTAATTTTTTTATATATAAATAATAATTTAAATGATGTTGGTGGCAGATCTGTGTATTGATCTTCTGCTGAAAGATTGATGGCAGAATTTACACAAACACATTTTAAGAAAATCTATGTCATGATGTTGTATGATATTAAGTGTATTAGATGGGAGTTGTTGTTTTTAAGTAATGGGATCAGATGTGAATTTCCAAGAAACATTTTTGTTGTATAATAAAATAGGAAATGCACCATTGTTTTTTTTTAATTCTTTTTTTCCCATCACATCAAATGTGAAAACAAAAAGAAAGCTTGTGTTGTGATTGGCATTGGTATTCAATGATTTTATTTACATCATAGGATAAAACGCGTCTGTGTTCTTTTGTTTTCTTTTCTTTATTTTTTTTAATGAGATCAACTGTGAAATGGTAAGATAGATGTAGAAGGTTGTAAAATTGTGTTATTAGTGTGCCTGAAAAGGATTTTTTATTTATTACTTTTTAAATTGCATAAAATTTAAAGACAATAAGAATGCTGGTGCTGTGATTGGCATTGATATTCTGTGAAATGACTTTAGATGATGTTGGGTGGCAGATCTGTGTGTTGATCTTCTGCTGGAAGATTGATGGCAGATTTTACAGCAATACATCTTTATGCTATATGTCTTATGGTGTGTAAAGTGTACCTGCCAATGTGTTTTTAATCGAATCAAATGAAGACTTTGGAAAAAATACAGGCTGTATAATGGTGTGGACAGTGTGTGAGGAGGAGGGGCTGTTTTTTTTATTATTTTTTAACATAATCCCATCAAATGTGAAAGGAATAACAAAGATTGTCATATGATTTGCCATGCTGGTGGCGGAAGATTGATGGCAGATTTTACTCCAAGACATCAAACAAAAAATGTGAAAGACTGATGGGATATGATTTTAAGTGTAGGGTTGAATAGAGTGTGGCTGTGTGTTTTTGTTGAGGGAGAGGATAGATGTGCCAGTGTTTAGATTTGGGTTGTTTTTTTCTAAGGGGGCGGGGAGGGTTAAATGTGCCGGTGTTGGGGTTTTTTTTGGGGGGAGGAGAGGGTAATGTTCCTCTGTGTGTGTGTGTTTTTGTTGTTTTGTTCGTTTGTTTTTTGGGGAGGGGTAAAATAATGTGCCTGGTGGGGTTTTTTTTAGGGGGAAGAGGGTAAATGTGTCTGCGTGTTTTGGGTTTTTTTGGGGGGGAGGAAGGAGGGAAAAATAATGCCCTTTTGTTTTTGTTTTTATTGGGGGGATGAGGGTAAATGTATGTGTGTGTCTGTGTGTGTGTGTGTTTTTTTTTTACAGGAGCAGAGGATACATGTGCCAGTATTTGTTTCTTTTTGTTTTGTTTGTTTGTTTGTTGTTGTTGTTTTGTGGGGGGGGGGGGGGGTTGGGGGGGGGTGGAGAGTGCAAATGTGCCTGTGTTGTTTTTTTTTGTTCGGTGAATGTTATTTTTTTTAAAATAATGACTTAAGAGCACGATGGTGGCAAATGTGTGTAATGATCTTCTGCTGGAAGAGTGATGGCAGATTTTACACAAAACACATCTTACGAAAAAAAATGAATGAAACACTAAAGGTATATGATTTTAAGAATAGGATTGGATAAAATGTGCCTGTTTTTTTCCCTTGCTTTGGGAAAGGTTTTCTTTTTTTAATCACTTCAAATTTGAAATAAAAAACCGAAGCTTGTTCTGTGATTGCATTGGTGTTTTCATTATTTGATGTATAGTATGTGGTTTATTTTGTCTTTCTTTTTAAATCATAATATCCATTGGAACTCAAGGAGAAAATGTAGAATGGTTGTGTAATACTGTAAAAAAACTGTGTAGGAGAGGTTTTGTTTATTTATGTTTTTTTAATTGCGTCACCTGTGAAAACAGAAAGAAAGCTTGTGCTGTGATTGGCATTAACATTCTGTGAAATGACTTAAGATGATATGGTGGCAGATCTGTGTATTGATCTTCTGCTGGAAGATTGATGGCAGATTTTACACCAACACATCTAAGGAAAAATGTGTGTTAAAGACTAATACTGTATGATATTAAGTGTTGTTTTAGATAAAATGTGTCTGCGTGGCTGCTTTTTCTTTTTTGAAAGCAACGAGATCAAATGTAAATTAGCAGATAAATATGTGTTGCATAATAGTGTATAAAACACACAGCTGGATGTTTTTCTTTTTTTTCTTTTTTATTTATCCATTAAATGTGAAAACAAAAAGAAAGCTGGTGATGTAATTGCCATTGCTATTTTAATAATTGTATGCATAGTACAGGATAAAACATGTCTGTGGCTTTTTTTAATAGCAATATTAAATGTAAACAGCAAAGAAAATTTGGATCTAGTAACTTGTATATTAATGTTGAAAGTGGTGCCAGAACAGGTGGGTTTTTAAAGGATAAAACGTGTCTATGTGGCTTGATTTTCTTTTATTTTATTTTTAATAACAAGGAGATTAAATGTAAACAGCACAGAAAAATTTGGATCTAGTAACTTGTATAATAGGGTTAAAAGTGTGCCAGAAACAGGTTTTCTTTTTTTTTTAATTATCATTTTTTAGATTACATCAGATTTAAAAACAAAAAGAAAGCTTGTGCTGTGATGGGCATTGATATTCTGTGAAATGACTAGATGATGTTGGTGGCAGATCTGTGTATTGATCTTCTGCTGGAAGATTGATGGCAGATTTTACACCAACACATCTATCTTATTCCTTTTCTTTTATTTCGAGGATAATGGAATATGGATTCACGCGCTGTTGTTTTTTTTTACATCCAGTCCCTGTGTGTATGCAGTTTTATCAACTTTCATTTTAATGCTATATAAAATTCTTGTGAGATTTACGCTATATGTTTTTTTTGTTTAATCTAGTAATGGGTATAATGTGCCAGTGTGTTCTCTATTTAAAAAATGTGCTCTTTAAAAAATAAATAATGAAACCAAGAAAAAAAAGAAAAACGTAAGTTGCACTATGCTGTGGAACGTGTATGGGGAGATGGGTTATTTTTCTGAAATCACATTAAATGGTCTGGGGAGATTTTTTATTGTTTTCTTTTGTTTTTATAAAGAACGTCAGTTGGAGTAGGTTTGCTTGTTGTGCAGAAATAAATGCAATCGTTTATATGACTTTCTATGTGTTTTCAAATGTTACAGAATAAACTCTAAGGTACTAAGAAAGGCCGATTACTTTGTTGGTAAGGTTTGCTTGTGTAGAAAAAATGTAAATGTTTATATGACTTTTTAATTGTTTTAAAATGTCACAGTATAACTTCTACTGTAGTGACAAATGCTGATTTCTTTAACATTTGTTTGTTGTGAAGAAAATATATGATTATTTATATGACTTTTTATGTCTTTTTAATGTCACAGATTAAAATATACTGTAGTGGGAAATGCTGATTTTTTTTGCTGTTAAGGTTTGCTTGTTTATTAAGAATTGGATTGTTTATAAGCCTTTTTATGGGTTTTTTTAATGTCACAGAATAATTTCTACTGTAGTGAAAAATGCTGATTTCTCTGTTGTTAAGGTTTGTTTGTTGTGTAGAAAAAATATAATTATTTATGAGTTTTTATGGGTTTTTTACGGTCACAGAATAAATTCTACTGCAATGAGAAATGCTGATTTTCTTTGTTGTTTTGGCAACTTGGGTCTGTGGGTGTGGGTGGACAGGGGTGTGGATCTCTGTCTGTCTGTCTGTCTCTATCTGTCTGTCTGTCTCTGTCTGCCTACCTGTCTGCCTCCCCCAGCCACACTCCCCTGCTTATCTCTCTCCCTCTATTTTTCTTTCTTCCTTTTCTATTTTTTTTTTAATGATTATTATTATTATTATTATTATTATTATTATTATTATTATTATTATTATTATTATCATTATTATTATCATTATTATTATTATTATTTAAATTATTCCTTCTCTTTCCCCATACCCAATAAAAATTCTCCTTCAATTTTTCTGTCTGAATTTTTTTTTTTTTTTTTTTTTTTAGATTTTTGTTTTTTGTATGTGCTCTTTTCCTTTTTTTTCATTTATTATTTTATTTTATTTTATTTTATCTTTTTTTAATTTCCATTTTGACATAAATTTTTATGATGTTACAACGATTGTTTATTTATTTTTCATTTTGGGGGGGGGGGGGTGTTTACTTAAATTTGCTGTTAATTTGTTTTCATTGTTATCATTTTCTTTGATTGAGGGCTGGATGTAAAAAAGCCATTATGTGTGCTTATTCTTTTCCCTTAATAAAAGTTTCAAAGTTTCTCTCTCTCTCTTCTCTCTCTCTCTCTCTCTCTCTCTCTTCTCTCTCTCTCTCTCTCTCTCTCTCTCTCTCTCTCTTCCTCTCTCTCTCTCTCTCTCTCTCTCTCTCTCTCTCTCTCTCTCTCTCTCTCTGCCCCCCCCTCTCTTTCTGTTTGGAAATGGTTCTTCAACCTTATTCATGGGAGGGTTGTATGCATGCGTGCGTGAGTGCGATCACTGGTGTTTGTGTGTGCGATTGTACTCTACTCTCGTATTCTACTCTATGCAAACAAGCTTTACAATCATATTTGATGTGTGTGACGCTGGACTTATGTTGACACCACAGACCCGAAGATGGCAACCCCCATGTACATAGCCAAAATTGTCGGAAAGAAACATGGTACAGTGTAGGCATAAATGACCCCCACAACACACATCAAATAATAATAATATCATACAATATCATGCACCGCAGCATCACCACATTCATGCACACACAAACGTATACACAAACAAAACCGCTCGCATACCACCCCCCCCCTCCTTCCCAAATACACCATGAATAAGCTGAAAGCGACAATGTGTGACGAAAACTGACCCCTAGAACACACATCAAATAATAATATCATACAATATCATGCACCACAACAATCTGCAGGGTCTCATCCACACGCACAAACAAAAAACTTCGCACACACACAAAATCGCACACACAAACACCAGCGAACGCACGCACGCACGCATGTATACACACCCTCCAATGAATAATCTAAAGAAGCTATTCCAAAGATTTGACGAAAACGCCATTTTCAGGCCCTTGCCACCAACACTTTTCCGCAGTTACAGAGCCCACGGCACCAAGACCCTATTCTACTCTATGCATACAAACTTTACAACCATTTTCGATGTGTGTGGCGTTTGACTTGTGGAAACACCACAGCCCCGAAAATGGCAACCCCGCTTGTACAGAGCCAAGTTTGTCACAAAGAAACAGGGTACAGTGTACCAAAAATGACCCCGGCAACACACATCAAAAAATAATATCATACAATATCATGCACCACAGAAATCTGCAGGGTCTCATCCACACGCACAAGCAAAAACAATTGCACACATAAATACCAGCAAACGCACGCACGCGCTCATGCATACACACCCTCCCATGAATAAACTAAAGAAGCCTTGCCAAAGATGTGACGAAACGCCGGAATCGGGCCATTGCCGACCGCACTTTTAATCAGTTACAGAGCCCACGGCACCAAGACACTACTCTACTCTATGCATACAAACTTTACAATCACATTTATTGTGTGTGGCGCTGGACTTATGGCGACACCATATCCCCGAAGATGGCAACCCCCATGTACATAGCCAAGTTAGTCGGAAAGAAACATGGTACAGTGTACGCATAAATGACCCCCACAACACACATCAAAAAATGATAATATCATACAACATCATGCACCATAGCATCTCCACATTTATACACACACAAACGTACACACAAACAGCAGCGTTTTCATACCCTTCCCCCTCCATAAACACACCATGAAAAAGCTGAAGTCGACAAGATGTGACGCAAAAATGACCCCTAGAACAAATATCAAATAATAACATCATACAATATCATGCACCACAGCCATCTGTACGGTCCCCTCCACACACACAAACAAAAGAAATCGCACACACAAACACCAGCGATCGCACGCACGCGCGCATGCATACACACCGTCTAATGAATAAAGCCAAAAAAGCATTTCCAAAGATGTGACGAAAACGCCGTTTTCGGGCCCTTGCCACCCGCACTTTTCCGCAGTTACAGAGCCCACGGCACCAAGACCCTATTCTACTCTATGCATACAAACTTTACAACCATTTTTGATGTGTGTGCCGTTTGACATGTGGCGACACCACAGCCCCGAAGATAGCAACCCCGCTTGTACATAGCCAAGTTTGTCGCAAAGAAACAGGGTACAGTGTACCAAAAATGACCCCCGCAACACACATCAAATAATAATATCATACAATATCATGCACCACAGAAATCTGCAGGGTCTCGTCCACACGCACAAACAAAAATAATCGCACACACGAGCACCAGCAAACGCACGCAGGCGCGCATGCATACACACCCTCCCATGAATAAGCTAAAGAAACATTTCCAAAGATGCGACGAAAACGCCGTTTTCGGGCCCTTGCCACCCGCACTTTTAATCAGTTACAGAGCCCATGGCACCAAGACCCTATTCTACTCTATGCGTACAAACTTGACAATCATATTTGATGTGTGTGGCGCTGGACTTATAGCGACACCAAAGCCCCGAAGATGGCAACCCCACTTGTACATAGCCAAGTTTGTCGGAAAGAAACATGGTAGTGTACGCATAAATGACCCCCACAACACACATCAAATAATAATAATAACAATAATAATAATAATAATAATAATAATAATAATAATAATAATAATAATAATAATAATAATAATAATAATAATAATAATAATAATAATATCATACAATATCATGCACCACAGCATCACCACATTGATACACGCACAAATGTACACACAAACAGCACCGCTAGCATACCCCCCCCCCCCCCCCCCCCCTTAATCCCCTCCCAAAACACACTATGAATAAGCAGAAGGCTCGACAAAATGTGACGCAATAATGACCCCTAGAACACACATTAAATAATAATATCATACAATATCATGCACCACAGCAATCTACAGGGTCTCTTCCACACGCACAAACACAAAAATTCGAACACACAAACAGCAGCGATCGCACGCACGCGCGCATGCATACACACCCTCCCATGAATAAAGCTAAAGAAGCATTTCCAAAGATGGGACGAAAACGCCGTTTTCGGGCCCTTGCCACCCGCACTTTTCCGCAGTTACAGAGCCCACGGCACCAAGACCCTATTCTACTCTATGCATACAAACTTTACAACCATTTTCGATGTGTGTGGCGTTTGACTTGTGGCGACAAAACAGCCCCGAAGATGGCAACCCCGCTTGTACACAGCCAAGTTTGTCGCCAAGAAACAGGGTACAGTGTAACAAAAATGATCTACGCAACACACATCAAGTAATATTATCATACAATATCATGCACCACAGAAATCTGCAGGGTCTCCTCCACACGCACAAAAAAAAATTATCGCACACAGGAACACCAGCAAACGCACGCACGCGCGCATGCATACACACCCTCCCATGAATAAGCTAAAGAAACCTTTCCAAAGATGTGACGAAAACGCCGTTTTCGGGCCCTTGCCACCCGCACTTTTAATCAGTTACAGAGCCCATGGCACCAAGACCCTATTCTACTCTATGCATACAAACTTTAAAATCATATTTGATGTGTGTGGCGCTGGACTTAAGGCGACACCACAGCCCCGAAGATGACAACCCCCATGTATTTTGTCAAGTTTGTCGGAAAGAAACATGGTACAGTGTACGCATAAATGACCCCCACAACACACATCAAGTAATAATAATATAATAGAATATCATGCACCACAGAATCACCACATTCATACACACACAAACGTACACACAAAACAGTACCGCTTGCATACCCTCCCTCCCCTCCCCAAACAAACTATGAATAAGCAGAAGATTCCACAATATGTGACGCAATAATGACCCCTAGAACACACATGAAATAATATTATCATACAATATCATGCACCACAGAAATCTGCAGGGTCTCTTCCACACTCACAAAAAAAAATCGCACACACAAACACCATCGAACGCACTCACGCGCGCATACATACACACCCTCCCATGAATAAAGCTAAAGAAGCATTTCCAAAGATGTGACGAAAACGCCGTATTCGGGCTCTTGCCACCCGCACTTTTCCGCAGTTACAGAGCCCACAGCACCAAGACCCTATTCTACTCTATGCATACAAACTTTACAACCATTTTTGATGTGTGTGGTGTTTGACTTGTGGCGACACCATAGCCCCGAAGATGGCAATCCCGCTTGTACATAGCCAAGTTTGTTGCAAAGAAACAGGGTACAGTGTACCAATAATGACCCCCGCAACACACATCAAATCATAATATTATACAATATCATGCACCACAGAAATCTGCAGGGTCTCCTCTACATGCACAAACAAAAAAAAATCGCACACACGAACATCAGCAAACGCACGCACGCGCGCATGCATACACACCCTCCCATGAATAAGCCAAAGAAGCCTTCCAAAGATGTGACGAAAACGCCATTTTCGGCCCTTGCCACCCGCACTTTTAATCAGTTACAGGGCCCACAGCACCAAGACCCTATTCTACTCTATGCATACAAACTTTAAAATCATACTTGATGTGTGTGGCGCTGGACTTATGGCGACACCAAAGCCCCGAAGATGGCAACCCACTTGTACATAGCCAAGTTTGTCGGAAAGAAACATGGTACAGTGTACGCATATATGACCCCCGCAACACACATCAAATAATAATAATATCATACAATATCATGCACCACAGCATCACCACATTCAGACACACTCAAACGTACACACAAATAGCACCGCTTGCATACCCTCCCCCCCCCTCTCCTCCCCAAACATACTATGAATAAGCAGAAGGCTCCACAAAATGTGACGCAATAATGACCCCTAGAACACACATGAAATAATAATATCATACAATATCATGCGTTAAGACGTTTGCATGCCAATATGTAAATCGTGAGTTTCTGGGTTCGTACCCAGCCTCGCCCTTTCTTCCCAGTTTGACGAAAAAATCAAACTGAATGTGAAAGTCATTCGGATCAGACTATAAACCGAGGTCCCGTGTGGGAATGCACGCAGAATATCTTGCGCACACATTCCACCTTTCGGAAGAGTAGGCCATCATCGTGTGCCGGTGGGAGCGGATGACAAGATTATAACAAACCAGCATGCACACAGGTGTCGTGTTTGGACACCATCCCTGGGGAAAAATCGGGGAGTTGGAGTCCCAGGGCGGCTCGGGGCTGTAGGTATATGGCAACGTTCTGGTGGCTCCTGCGACGGTGCTGGAACCGTTCCTATCGGTCAATGCCCTTCCATAATCAGAACATTACAAATTACTGAACTCTTTCCAAGCCATCCCCTATGAGCAGGCTAAAACATTTAAGGCTGAAGCTCTTTCTAAACCAATTCTGAAGTCAAGTAAGGTCAGCCAGCTATGGGCATAGAAAATATTTGTTATAGTTCAGTTTGTGGTGTAACATTGTAGGAAAAATAAAAATCATTGTTGGCACATTCTAAGGGCTTCTTGAACTTCAGCAATATCAAAACCAAAATTGGACTAGGAGGGTGATAATATTTACAGGAGGAGGGGGGGGGGGAATAGAAAGCCTATAAAATGCTGAACTTGCTTCTTTTAGCTCTGTTTTACCATCTGACATACATTACTATTTCCCAAAGGCTCTGTTTGTTCAAGTGAAACCATTTCTCTCTGATCACCACTTTGACTGGAAAATTCCTTTGACCAAAACAGCACATTAACAATACACAAACTGCTGCCAATTCTCTTTTTGCAAATCACACTTGATTGTACACATACACATCAATTCATGTCAACTCTTTAGGACCTCTTTGAAATTTTACAGCTAGTTTTATTAACCAGTTTGAAAAATAAAAGGTGTATTTGTGTAAACCCATTATCTCAACAGTTTGCTGTTCCCAGAGTTCAAAATGGTCCAGGGACCATGTTCTTGCTTTGACCTAATTCCACCACCTCCTACAATGGCTTGGAGACTTGGGTCATAATGTGAAATCTCCTTCCCCCTTCTAAAGTGTATAACCTTTATAAGTGTGTGGTGCAGGCGTATGTGTTTTTGTGCGTGTGCGTGTGTGTGTGTGTGTGTGTGTGTGTGTGTGTGTGTGTGTGTGTGTGTGTGTGTGTGTTATTTGTTATTGATTGCGTGTGTCTTGTATAGGTCAAAAGCAAGTGCTTTGATTTGTTTTTGCAAGATATAGGGCTATATAAATTCCATGTATTATTATTATTATTATTATTATTATTATTATTATTATTTTCATTATTATAATTATTATTATTATTATTATTATTATTATTATTATTATTATTATTATGAGGCATTGTGACTTGGTCATTTCTTTACTTTTCTAATGGGTTTCCTTAGGTCTGAAAATACCAGCATCTACAACAGCTTTGAGACAGCTTTCGTGAGATATAGGGACTCAGTCATTTCCTTCAATTTCTGATAGTTTTTCCTTGTGTCTGAAAATACCAGCGACTTTGAGACGGTTTTCCTGAGGTATTGTGACTCGGTCAGTCCCTTCCATGTCTGATAGGTTTCCTTGTGTCTGAAAATACCAGCACCACCAACAGTTTTCATGAGGTATTGTGAACGATCATTCCTTCCATTCCTAAGGCGTTTCCTTGTCCTTCCCCTCCTTTATAAACATGGGTCCTAACCTGGTGGTGAGTCATTATGTGGATCATCCTGAAGACTCAACAGTGGGCCAGGTTCTGCTGATCATCACCTTGGAGTCATCTGCTGCATAAGATCCTGGCATCTGTCTGTAAGTACTTTGCCGCTAGAGTTGAGAGATTTTGTACAGATATCATACAGAATTTCAGCTATCATCTTTTTCTGATTGAAAAAAAAAAATTAGTTTTCACTTATTTATTTTCTGTATCATTTTTTACAGACAACATTTTCTTTTTGATCAGGGGTCTTATGTTAAGAAAAATCCACTTCACATTCTTTCAGAAAACGAGTTAAGATTTGTAGGTATAAAGATCTTATGGTGTTTGATTGCTGTAGACATGGCAGCTTCTAAATCTGGAATGAAAAGTATCATGATTGTGTGGACAGTAAAGCCTCCTTGTTGAAAATTATTGGGAAAAATACTGAGAGTTATAGTGTGTTTGATCAGAATAATTTGTCGTATTGTAGGTTTTTGTTTTAATGTTTAGCTTCATATATTAACTGGACTCGAATTTGACTATGAATTGGCGAAGAAGCGTGGTGAAATATGTCAGCTAAAATTAAACCGTTATGATATCGGAGCCAATAAAACTAGAATTTCCAGTCCACTGATGATGACTTACTGCTTTCAGGGGCTCTGGGTCTGGAATCAAGGGCCAGTGACCTGAGGTGTGTGAGGGCAGCCATCCTGAACTGCCTTCTCTGAAAGCTAGACAAGGTATTTATATTTGCTTCTGTATTTTTCTGAACTTTCTGATCTGATACTTTTGTCTGTCAACTTTGTTGTTGTTGCTCTCTTCTACCTTTTCTGTCTGTTTTTTCTCGTTCCTCCAATGGTTCTCCAGTGGTGAAATGTGTGTGTATGTGCCCAGTTTTAGGCCACTAGTTAGGTGTTGGTGCAGTGTTGTAGTTGAAACATTTCTCAGTGTTGCATCTGTAAAGTGGTTCATGCTCTAGTTTGTGGTCTGTCTTCCCATGAAGCCTGCATATTTTTCTCTAGGTAGGAGCAGGATGGAGTTTTTAAAAAGCGATTTAAAACATGCATTTCATGAGACTTGAACTCATAGACTACCACGTTCAGTGTGTTAGCCACTGCACCATTGCAGCTGGTCAACTTTTTTTTCTTTATTGATAGACAAATCATGTACTGCTAATGTTAGAATTTTCTCTTATTTCAAATTTTGTGATTTTTATCTATTCAACCAGGTACCATATGAGCCACAACAGTTCCAGTGCAATCCAAAGTAGAAGGGACTGCTAAACCAGGCCATCAACTCGCCATCCAATGCTGTCTGCTACAACTGCACCAGAGGCTGCCATGCACGGGTTGGACTTGTGAGCAGCTCCAGACATAGCCCCCAGCACGACTGAAGCAGATAGAAGACACAGCCATTGTCCTCCGAGACAGGAGGAGCCTGACTGAATGGGGACAAGCATCACTACTGCTGTACTGCAAACATGCCTGTATGTACCTGCGTCAAATGCAGTCAAGATGTCTGACATTTCAGCAAAATTCAGGTTAGAAGATTGCTACCATTTGTAACCAATATGGTGAAAATGTGATGTCGTTTAAAGAATAACTCCGAATTATTTTGCACTCACATAAATTATGTTGTATTCACATAAAATTGCATCTTTTGACCATTTGAACAAAGAAAAAGAAAAATAGTTATGTCTTGAAGGATGATTGTGAATTTATTCTGTTCCGGAGCCATGTGTTTAAAGCATGTTTTTATATTTGAGGTAACAAAGGAGGAGTTGAAACGAGTCCATGTCTGTAAAGATCAATTGTGAATTTGTTCTGTTTCAAAGTGGTAAGATAAAATCATAGCATACGAGCTAACATTCCACATTTTCCTGTCACTGATGACTTCTTAACTGCTGACAGGAACAACTGGACAGGAACCAAGTGGCGAAGAACAGACAGCCATCCAGCACCACTTGTCGGTTACCAGCACAGGATCAGGTAATAGCTTGGTGTCCACCGCTACCACCCCATCCACTAGACTGTGAGTAATGGTCTGAGTGCTAGTATTTCGGATGAGGCCATAAAGTGGGGTCCCATGTCCAACACGCATTTAGGCACATCCAGGAACCCACGACAGCATGACAGGTTTTCCTGGTAAAATTCTGTAGAAAAAAGTCCCTCTGATGGGGAAAATACACATGCAGACAGGAGATAAAATGGGGGACGCTGCTCTTGTGGCGAAGCAGCCCCAATTTCACGAAGACGAATCCGCCGTGACTTAGTGATACACAAATACAAATTCAAAGTATAAGTGACTATTCCCTCTGTCTTAGCATTTGTATTTGTCCTGCCAAGTTGTTTGTAGCACTCTTATTGAATAGAATTTTGCAGTTACACCAAACACTATTTCTTTTCTAAGACGACTTTAATCATCCCATGAAGGGATATTACAACAGTCAGGCATATCATTGATAGAAATCATTCTTACCCCCCCCCCCCCCCCTCTCTCTCTCTCTCTCTCTCTCTCTCTCTCTCTCTCTCTCTCATCTTGCGCACACGTTAAATCCTGTTCCGCTTTTCGTAAGAGTAGGCCATCATGTGCCGGTGGGAACAGATGACAATATTTACAAAAACTGCATACACACGGGGACTGGATGAAAAAAAGCACATGTTGCTTATTCTGTTATCCTCGATATAAAAGAATAAATCTCTCTCTCTCTCTCTGTCTCTCTCTCTGTCTGTCTGTCTGTCTGTCTGTCTGTCTGTCTGTCTGTCTCTCTCTCTCTCTCTCTCTCTCTCTCTCTCTCTCTCTCTCTCTCTCTCTCTCTCTCTCTCTCTCTCTCTCTCTCTCGGTCACGTGACGGGACGCGAAGCATCAAGGCGCATTTTGCAAAAGCTGCGGTGAATTTCCCGTTTACAACAGCACCATGCCAGTTATTGGACTTCCAACGACTGTAGAAACTATGCTGAGTGCCCTGCTAATAGACAATGCCCTAACCAGTTGGAAGGTGTGTGGTGGCGAAGACGACAGCACTGTTGTCGTGTTACGACTCAAGCCAGCAAACCCTCCCAGTGACAACAAACATGGCGAGTCCAGTGCTCAACCAGTGCTCAACCGAAACAGCCAGACACAATATTTTAGGCGTAAACCACCAAGCCAGATACAACGAGATCAACGACGACGACAACAACATCAACAGCAGCAACATCAAGTGAGTGGCCAGACACCAGGTGATTCAGTGCCAGATGTGTCGCATGTGCTTGATAACGTGTTTGAATCGCCATGCACACAGGCGAATCTCAGCCCTACACACCTGACAGCAACACAAACAGACCAGTCAGACAGTGAAGGGGGTGTGTCCGATGTGTTGCACGTGCAAAACATAATAAATGCCCCGTGTGCAGCTGATTGTGACGTCAGTGTCTCTCTGAAGGAACTGGAAACAAATGAGGAAAACAAGATCGAGAAGACAATAGATGGGTTTAATGCTGGTATGGTGAAGGATTACATCTCTACCACGAACAATAAAACGGTACAACGTCGTTTAAGAGACAGAGACCGAAACAAGTTTTTCAGAAAAGTTGTACTTTACACCACAGAGAATGACGATCTGTTACTCTGTGAGTCAGATGACTTGGTGTTGGAATTTTCATGCAAGTCACATACAGAAGAAGAAAATGACTGTGTGTTTTGGTACGTAAAACAAGAAAGGAAGAACATGCTGACAGAAGAGGTGACGAAACTGGACAACCTACGGAGGGGAAGGCGTGCTGGCAGAACTGCATACCCCGACACACAAGCACGTGCTCTGCGGAAACTACAGGTGCTCCGTGACCTCATCTGCTTCTACCTGGGGTGATGACAGCCGTGTACCGTGGACCAGAGTGCTGCTTGATGTGTACATATGAAATGACAGTCACTGACAGATATTGTCAGTTCCGATATAAAAAAAGAAAAAAAACATTGTTTGTTATGGTTTCCATGTCAAACATTTCGCGTCGTGTTTGATTCGATCTTTCGCGATGCATGCTTGATGAGCTTTGTAAGCTTTAAAGCAATAAAATGTGTCAGTGTCAGTGTCAGTGTCTCTCTCTCTCTCTCTCTCTCTCTCTCTCTCTCTCTCTCTCTCTCTCTCTCTCTCTCTCTCTCTCTCTCTCTCTCGCTCTCTCTCTCTCTCTCGCTCTCGCTCTCTTTGTTTATTTCATTTTGTTCTCTTGTTTGTTCTTTATCTATTAACACTTTTCTTTTTCTTCCATAATCAAAATGATTTTATTGTGACTTCTTTTTTTCGTCTTCTGAACGAGTGCATTATTATTACCTTATCGTGTATAGTGTCCTTATTCTTGTGTGTTGTTTGGTACTGCGTAAAGTTTTATTGTTTAGTATCTTTTCAACTCGATGTTATCCTTTAAAAGGGCGGGGACTGGATGTAAAAATGTACACGAGTGCTTATCTATTATCCTCGAATGAAAGAATTTGCCTTGCCTTGCCTTGCCTTGCCTTGCCTCTCTCTCTCTCTCTCTCTCTCTCTCTCTCTCTCTCTCTCTCTCTCTCTCTCTCTCTCTCTCTCTCTCTCTCTCTCTCTCTCTCTCTCTCTCTCTCTCTCTCTCTCTCTCTCTCTCTCTGTGTCTCTGTGTCTCTGTGTCTCTGTCTGTCTGCCTCTCTCACACACACACACACACACACACACACACACACACACACACACATATATATATATATATTATATATATATATATATATATATATATACACCCGCGCGCTCACCAATGTAAACATACAATGTAGCTAGGACAATTGACTGGAACAGACATAAGCTTTATTGTCAATAGTAGGCATATACTTCTTTGCATTATATGTGTGCACACACGCGCGCACACGCACGCACGTACGCACGCACGTACGCACGCACGCACACACACATAATATCTCTCATTCATTCCCACACTTTTTCACTCTGATTCGCTCATTCTCTCACTCTCTCTCAATTGCTCACTCACTCACTCACTCACTCACTCACTCACTCACTCACTCATTCACATACCCACACCCATCCCCCCCACACACACTCACACACACAATCATCCACCGACCCATTCCCCCCTGCCCCCCCCCCCCCCCAACAGACACAGACACAGACACAGACACACAGACACACAGACACACACACAGACACACAGACACACACACAGACACACACACAGACACACACACACACACACACACACACACACACACACACACACACACACACACACACACACACACACACACACATTGAAAATCTCCATCCTCTTGGCAGAATGATAACTTTTCCCATTCTGTCACTCCTTTACTATCTTTTTCCTGTCCACTGTCTCTGTCTTTTTAAACAATAATTTCCTAGCTTCCCAGTCCATTCTTTTTCTCCCTAAGCAAGTCTGACAACTTTTTCTTTCTTTTTTTTTTCAGATGTGATGACATTTTGAGGACATCTCTATCAGGACATCACTACAGTCAAGGAAAAGGACTTTCCAGTAACTCAAAAAGAAAACTGTCACCGGACTGGTTACGCCAAGTGCCTCTCCAAGGAACAACATGTTATGACTGTCCTGGGTTGACCCTTATGGTTGACCAGGGGGTTGATACAAGGAACGTCAGTAGGGTTGATTTTTAACATTGGGTTTAATTAATCTGCATGGAGTTGCCAGGTGTTAAATTGAGATCTAGTAACTTGACAAGGTGACCCCCCCCCCCCCCCCCCCCCCCTCCTGCTCAATATGGTCTCTGTGGTCTGGGGAGTTATAAACCAGAGTGGATTGGATTGGATTTTTATGATATGCTGTTTTTCCCTTCATTGCAATCAGCCAAGAAAAGACACCCCCCCCCCCTCAATTTCCTCAGCTAGAGCTCTGAGGATTATCAACAGATTTCTGCATATGACTGTTCTTGCCCACCTTTAAGGTAGCCGCAATTCGAATTCAGAGTTGATGTCTGAATTTCATCAATGAATTTGTTATTTTTACAAAATTAATATTGGTGTTGGATAACTTTACAGAGATGTGTGTTGTGATGGGATGTGTAATGTTGTGTTGTGTTATGTTGTGTGGTGGTGGTGTGTGATTGTGTTTGTGTTGGTGTGTGTGTTTGCGTAATGGTGTGTGTGTTGGTGTGTGTTTTTGGTAGTGGTTGTGTGTGTGTGTGTTGTGTGGTGTGTGTGTGTGTGGTGTGTGTGTGTGTGTGTGTGTGTGTGTGTGTGTGTGTGTATGTATGTGTGTGTGTGTGTGTGTGTGTGTGTGCTTCAGTTTAATGCATATTCACATAAGTGATATTAGACAACGTGTGTGTGTGTGTGTGTGTGTGTGTGTGTGTGTGTGTGTGTGTGTGTGTTGTGTGTGTGTGTGTGTGTGTGTACGTGTGTGTGTAAAGGGGATAGTTGTGGGGAGGAGACATCAGACTGGAAGGAGAGGGAAGGGAGGGGAGGGAGAGGGGTGTTTAGGGGGGGTATGGATGCACTTTAGAGCAGTGGGGATCGAAAAAAGAGGGCTGGCTGATAGAATTTTTCTGGGTTTTTTTAGTTCCTAGGCTAGAGCTCCGAGGTTAACCAATAGTCAGAGTGGTGCATACGCAACCGCTGTTGCCAACCATTAAGGTAGCTGCATTCCGACTGCGGGGATCTTACACGGTTTAGGTTTAGGCTTTTTAAGTGGATGCAACTTGTCCAAAATATGTCAAATCTTCACTCTTCTTTCAATGATAGCAGAACTGGAATTTTCGCAACACCGAAGTCTAAAGCATAGCCTCAGCTTTTTGATAGAACATGTGACTCTGGTTTAAAGCTCCATACCATTGCAAAATACATACAGCCGTTGTGGTCGGTAGAATAATAAAAATGAAATAAATATCATTGTGTCTATAGCTACATGCCATTTTTTTATGCGCTATTGTGTCCACATTCGATCTAACATTCAGACCGACCATCTGACAGACAACCCTTCCCTGTTGTTAACTAACACTAATTCTAACACTAACCTCAACTCTTAACCCTGGCCCCACATGTGGACACAAAAGGCAGGTAGACAACATGGTATATGCCGACACACTGGCTAAACACTTTATTCTTTGGGGTTGAAAGGAATTGATTTGAATCGTTTATTACGAGTAAATGGATAAGCACAGAACAGCTTTGCAGCACTCTTTAAAAACAAAACAAAAAGTATACGCGAACAGTGATGATCTAAGTTTTAAAGGCACCAAGAGGACTTTGAATGATCATAACCAAATACCAATATTTATATAAAAAGAAATGGTTCCTTAGCAAGAGCTGTGAGGTTCCTCAATGGTCAGATGTTTTCCTATGCAGCCGTTTTTGCCCGCCATGAAGGTAGCCGTATTCCGACTGAAGGGATAGAAGAACAGATCATAGAGACTGCTGCTAGGGTTGGTAGGGGCAGGGTGCTAGATTTTGAGGGAAAAGAATGCTAGGAAGGGGTGGAGGGACTGGAGGGGGGTGTTGAATGTTGAGGTATGTAACCTAGAGATGGAAAGAGGTGTAATGGCTGGGGATGGGGGTGAGTTTCTCGTGTTTGGGAGATAAATATTTTTTTGAGAAAAGATATTCAAAGTCAGTTTTCTAAAGTGTTCATACCCGGTTTTTTGGGGGGGTTGTTTTTAGATACTGACGGTATTCATATTCATATTTTATTGTACGGGATAGGGGGAGGCAGTCAAACTGTCATTAAATGCAGGGGAGGGTGGAGAGCATTTTGGGAAATAACTGGAACACAAAAAGTAGAGATAGCTGGTTTTAGAAAACATGCTTGGATAAAGGAAAGGAGAGAGCATTTCAGAAAAAAAGGTTTAAAACCAGAGGTAGGGGTGCTAGTTTTAGAGTGGGTGAGTGGGTGAGGGTGAGAGTGAGCGTGTGTGTGTGCGTGCGCGCGCGCATGTGTGTGTGTGTGAGATTACTATTGATAAAAACCAGAGGTAGAATGTTCAAGTTCGTGGGGGCGTGGGGGGAAGTAGGGAGGGGGGAGAGAGAGGGGGATATATATATATATATATATATATATATATATATATATATATATATATATATATATATATATATAATACACAGAGAGAGAGAGAGAGAGAGAGAGAGAGAGAGAGAGAGAGAGAGAGAGAGAGAGAGAGAGAGAGAGAGAGAGATTGTGGGAGGAGTATTTGCTGCCAGCAAAGGGCTATGGAATTTTATACCACAGGTATTTATCAGCCTGTGATGGTGGTGGTGGTGGTGGTGGTGGTGGTGGTGGTGGTGGTGGTGGTGGTGGTGGTTGGTGGTGGTGGTGGTGGTGGTGGTGGTGGTGGTGGTGGTGGTGGTGGTGGTGTGTGTGTGTGTGTGTGTGTGTGTGTGTGTGTGTGTGTGTGTTTTATGTGGGTGGTGTAAAATAAAAATAATGCTTACTGAAATACTAGTTACGAATGTTTTCTGTGTATGGTTTATAGAGACCTGTTAAACTGCTGAATTTGTAGCTGTAACCATTATTGACTGATTTTTCATAGTTTTGGAAAGGGTGGATATGAAACAAGCATTCAATATCACAAGCAGAAACACAGTTGCAGTATTTTTATATGTAAAAATGTTTTGTGTACATCTTAGTTATCATCCCTACACCAGAAAAGACACTTTCCCTTTTAGGTTTTTTTCCCCAAAAAAATCTTGTCTAAGAAAACCATGTTGCCCTTGATTCAGGGAGCACAAGATTGCAGGCATCTGGAATTGGTGTATCCTGTTAACTGATTTCCCTCTTGCCTCGTGCTTTGCTGTAGGTCAGAGACATGCCCATTACCCAGGTCATGGCACTCCCAGCCCATTGATAGACTGCTCCATCTGCATCTCTCCCAGCAGTCTTGGATTTCCATTGTCTTTACAAGTGTACTCTATGATATTTTTCTTTTCGTTTTTTGTTCAATGCAGAAAGAAAAAAGTGGGAGGAGGGGAGATAAGTCGGACTCCCTACAATGTAAATTTAAGAAAACAAAACCAAAATGGCCGATGAAGAACAGCAAAAGGGGAAAAAGAGAATGAAGGAAGAAATCAGTGGGAAAAAGACGTCAGAGGCCCCACAAAAAACCTGGTTGTGTTAACAAGACTAAAGTGACAGATTTCACATCAACCACTAATTGCTGCATGATTTATTGTCTGCTTTTTTCATTGTGTCCAACCTTTGTACTGTATCTGTTATGTCTATTTGCGCCATTGTTTTGCAAAATACTGACTTCACATTTCGAGTGTGTATTCCAAAATCCCAGTGTAGCAAATGTTGTAGAATAATGTATTCTAGCTGATCACTGATGACACAGAGTGGTACAGGCTGTTTTGTTGTGTTTTGTTTTGTTTTGTTTTGTTTAGTTTTGTTTTGTTCAGCCTTTCTATATTATGCTTCTGCTTTGGAGCTCTTAGGAAACCTATGTAAAAGTAGGAAAGGGTAAATTTATAATGATAGCAAGCTTTTTACGAGTAGTTCTACAAAGCATTTGGCTGTAGTGTTGTTGTTGTTGTTTTTTATTTTGCTTTGAATCATTTGTTCGAGATGAAAAAAAAATCGTGTTTCATCAAGGATTGCTGGTGGACCCCTAGTTTTGTATTGAAAGTTTTTGGCTTTTCCATTTTTCTTTTCCCGTAGGTCATATCTCTGTTTTGTATTGAATCGTTTTCTGTATAGTTATCTTGGATTTTATGACCAAAAGGTGATGTCCCCTTTGTTTACATTTTTATGTATTCAATTAAATTTTGAAGTACTGAACGCGAGTCAAGCAGTTTACTACTCATTTTTTTGTTTTGTTCTGATATTTTTTCAAACGTAGCATTGCCCATGAATGAATTGCATGATGCATTTAAAATTACATATTCAATGATTTTTTGTTGGCATTTGATCTTCCAATAGTCCTTTTGGAGGCTTGAGATGTCTCCACTTTATCTGGGTAATTGTGTGACTGGTTTACTTGCATGTAACCATTCCAAACAATGTCTGCATTGTTCACCTTCAAATGAAGGATAGCATGTGTGAAGCTTGCTGCCTGTATCAGTTGCTTTTTTCCTGAAGGACATTGCTTAAAGCATATCCCTAACCTGTCCATTTTATGTGAAATTATTATATAGTGGTTTTGTGGTATCTGGTAGACTTAAGCTACGCAGTTAATGCCCTTGACTTTGTGTGCTGTCCCCTCCCCACCCTATTTCCTGTTATTCCAGAGTCAAAATTATGTGTACATTACTTTAAACTATAATATTGGGATTGAAGCTGCTTTAAAGTTTCTATTTCCATGAAAGGATGAAGTAAAATCCCCTTTGCCAGTAGCATGTTAAATTAATGTTAAGACAAGTCAAGTCAAAAACACTTTAGTCACCCCTGAAGGGCAGTTACAATACTGACAGGCATATTGATACCAATCATAATAAAAAGACACAAGATACCTACATTTCATATTTGTTCAAACATTATTCGCTTCAAATAAAAATATCACAAACACTCACACTCCTACGCACGCACGCGCGTGCACACACACACACACACATACACACACACACACACACACACACACACACTTACACACACACACACACACACACACACACACACACACACACACACACTTACACACACACACACACACACACACACACACACATACACACACCAATGTATATATACATTTTTTATTAAAACCATTGGCTAGAAAAGACATAGAACCACCATTATTTACGCATGTACGCACACACTCGCACACGCACTCGCACACGCACATTTGTATGCAGGTACGCTCGCATACACACACACGCCTCCTCCCTCCCCCCCCCCCCCCCCCCCCCCCCCCCCACACCATCCATACCCACACACACACCATCCATACCCACCCACCCACCCTCTCTCACACACACACACACACACACACACACACACACACACACACACACACAGCACGCACGCGCGCGCGCGCACGCGCACGCGCACACGCACACACACGCGCACATACACGCGCACATACACACACATCAATAAATGCAATGTTTTAAACCATTGGCTAGAGAGACATGAATTGAAAATTGTTTGCTTTAATGTTAAATGTCCTTTTGTTCCGAATCCACAACAGCTGTTCTTGACTCCCAACTGGAAAGGTGTGGACAAACTGTTTACAGCCCAATTCCGTCACCTGTATTATCATGTGATAACTTCCAAGTTTGTCCCTGAGAATGAGGGAGGAAAATGGTGCATGTTGTTTATAGAGAACCAGCAGAAGATGTTTCCTGTAACCAGTAGTGCTTCGAATTTTCTTGTATTTCATGAGTTATTCCTTTTATTTTTCTGCATTATATGTATATCATAAATGTACAATTACAAAATTGATTTTATACCTTAAATTAGTGGTGAGCACACGCCAATGGCACTTGACAACCCAACTGATTTTTTCCTGATAAAAATACCAAGCTTTGTACATCTCCCTCTCTCCAAGACTTACAGTGGATCGGTGGTCTAGAAGCAACGCACCTGTCTAGAAAGCAAAAAGTCGAAAAGTCCGTGTTGGGGGTTTGATCCCCGTTTGGGCCCCCGTACGTTTCCTTTATCCATTACACCATGAGTGGTGGTCTGGGCACTAGTCTTTCAGAAGAGACGATAAACTGATGTCCCATGTGTGACATTTTTTTCAATAGCTCAAATTAAAAAAATAGCTTCAGCAAACTCACGGCATCAAGAGTTGTCCCTGGCAACAGTGTGTACTAAACAGCAACTGTGACAGGGAAACGAATGCAGCTGCATCCCGGAAAAAGAAAAATAATGGATGCCACTGCTCTTGTGGTGACGCGCTCTCCCCAGGGAGAGCAGTCCGAATTTCACGCAGAGAAATCTGCTGTGACTTAACAGTTGTATAAACTTTCTTTTTTAAGAGCAGTTTTGCATTTATTCAAGACATTTGTACTTTCTGGCTGTAAAGATAGCATGGCTGGAATGAAGCTTTTTGTCACTTCAGTGTTTTAAAAGCATGTTGGAATGAACACGTCATTGTGGTCTGGGATATTTTCAAATGCTGTTATGATCATTCAAATTCAAACAAAAGTCACTTGGTGGGTCATTGTCATGTCACTGCTGGTCAGAGCATTGGGAAAAGCCTACCTCCCCCTTCAGCCCCAAAAGAAAAGCTGGAGTTAGGGTTGGGTAGCCGGCTCGCAGCTGAAAGAAAACAAAGTGATAAGGGAACTTAGATATCTTCAACACAGTGTCAAAACCTGATGAAACGTGGTGCCAAAGAAGTCTGAAAATAAAGACTGAAACTTGACCAGGTCTTTGTTCAGAGTTAGTCATGAATGACTGTGTTTACAATAATGTGGAGTATGAATACAAGATCTGATGCATAATATATATACCATCTCTCTCTCTCTCTCTCTCTCTCTCTCTCTCTCTCTCTCTCTCTCTCTCTCTCTCTCTCTCTCTCTCAACATAGGGGACGGGATAGCCTAGTGGTCAGAACATTGCTCTGGTAATTTGACGACCCGAGTTCGATTCCCGTTGGAGGGGATTTTTCCCCTGGAGTTAACATCAGTGCTGACTCCACTCTCCCCAAAAGTCCTTCAGATGAGACTGTTAACCGAGGCCCCGTGTGCGAACGCACGCAGAACATCTTGCGCACACGTTAAATCCTGTTCCGCTTTTCATAAGTACAGGCCATTGTGTGCCGGTGGGAACAGATGACAATATTTACACAACTGCATACACACGGGGACTGGATGAAAAAAGCACGTGAGTGTTTATCCCATTATCCTCGATATAAAAGACTAAACTAAACTAAACTAAACTAAACGAAACTAAACGAAACTAAACTAAGCTAAGCTAAACCTACACTAGCACGATGCACTAGAGCAAGGTGCAGGGCTGCCTCCACACGTAGACACAAAAGGAAACGCGCACACAAACACCAACGCGTGCACACATGCGAGCATGCGCATACCGCCTCCCCCCAAGAATAAGGCGCGTTTTTCGAAAAGATGTAATAAAAAGCACTGGTTTGAGTTCCGTCCTACTCCAACTTTCGCACAGTAACAGAGCCCATAGCACCATGAGAGTGCTGTACTGTATGCATACACACTTTGCCAACATTTTTTCTATGCATGGCGCCAGGTTTTATGGCGACACCACGGGCCCCGAAAAGGTCAGCGTGGTTTGAATTATAGTAGTCAGTTTGTTGGAACAGAAGCTGGTACAGTGTCTGTAATGAAATGCAGCAGTACACATAATGATAATGATGTTTGACAATAGTGCTTGATAACATCTTTGAAGTCGGAAGGCGGCTGTCTTCATGGGGATTAAAAGCGGTTGCTTGCATAAAATCTCACAATTATGAAAGACTCCCCAGAACAATAGAAATGAAACTGGCAACTGAAGCCACTCCTCTTGTTAGTTAGATACATTTATATGAATGTTTAATTTTTTTTTATATTGTGGATGTATCATATAAAGGAATGTATTCACCCCTTGATGGTAGTGGATTTATCACATAATGGAATGTGTTCATCATCACGATGGTACATTTGTATGAATGTTTTGATAAAATTCTTTATAGTGGATTTATCATATCATGGATGTATTCATCATTTCTATGATCTTTTTTTGCGATTTAAACAGCAACAATTTGGCAAGAATGGCAGAATTCTGTAGGAACTAGTAATTGTGCAAGTTCCTCAAATTAACTCCCCTGCCTTTACGAATTTTAGTAGCCCCAAAGAAGGCAACAGCGTTCTTCAACCATGGGAGAGAATTTAGAAGCTGTGCGCATGCGCGTAAATTAACTCCCATGACAGAGCGAGCATTTATGAATGTTAGTCACCCCAAAGAAGGCAACAGTGTTCTTTGTCCAGGGGAGACAATTAAAAAGTGACGTACGTTTGAGTGACGTATGTCGTAGCCTGCTTAAAAGAAAAAAAAGATATTGCGATATTTGACCTGATTTTGCCCTCTATATTTTTGGCTTTATTTCTGCAACTAGTAGATTTAACAGCGCAACCAATAGATTATTGTTAGGCACACTTTGAGAAAAGTGAGGCTAGAGTGAGGGTAGTATGCATGTGTATGCCTTGCACACCTCCCACTGGGAGACCAAAAGATAATTTTTATATCAAACGTTTTCCTCATGGGCTATCAGTCATGGTGGCTGAGTGGTTAAGGCATCGGGCTTGAAATCTTCAGTGCTGCTGTGATGTAAAATAAAACCATAGGACTAAAAATATTTTAGTGCATGGTGTCAGGTTCATTTTTTAAGAAATTCATTGATATTAAAATTTTGTTTAATCATACAACATGTTATAACAGTCGGTGTGATGTGTGTGTGTGTGTGTGTGTGTGTTAAGACAGTGTTCAAAATCTTAATAGAACAATGTACAAATTTAATTGGTATTTGTCTCATCATACAATATGTTATAACAATTTTAAGGATTGCGACTATTCAATAGCTCTAGTCGATTAAATAATTACAACGCTGCTAAATGTACATGTAGTTTTATTGTACTGAAGTGCTTCATTTACTAATATTCATGATTTTAATGTGTGTTTAAGTATACCAAGTCATGTTGTACCTATTTTGCTTGCTGTATTGATGCACTCGTTCCGTGTTGCCAAGCTGTGTCAAAGTACTTTGTACAGACGTGGTCATTGTTGAATAAGTTTATTTGAACAAAGAACACGACGAATTTGGCTTATGTCTTAAAATGCGCGCGCATGTGTGCGAATGTTTTTAATATGAGTGTGTGTATGTATGTGCGCGGCCATGGTGAGTGTGTGGATGCGTGGACATACTGTGTGCACACGACTGTTTGTGGTTTTGCTTGGGTGGTTTGCGCTGGCTGAGATATTGCTGACTTGTGATGGGTGCGTGCTGATGTTCAGAACCGTGTTGTATTATATTGATATTATTTTACGTGGTTTTTGTTCTTATCATATGGCTTCTAACCCACTGAAATTTCTCTGCTTTAGAGATAATACAGTATTTTGAATTTGAATTTGATTTTTGAATTTGATGGAAGGCCTACTGTCTACAAATCAGACAGCTCCATTGCCGCTCTAATCAAATCCAATTAACCAGCATTACATGTAAGCATTTTTTGGTAATAGAGACAACTGCTTGATAGAGGGGTTACTTCTCATGAAAAAAAAATGATGCACCACAACAAAGTACAGAAACGCCCCACACAAAACAAAACGTACACACAAAACAAAACGTACACACAAAACAAAACGTACACACAAACACGAACACGCGCCCTCACACACATTCAAAGAATACATTTGGAGATGTGACAAAGAGCTGGTTTCTGTACCATCCTACCTCGACTTTTGCACAGTAACAGAGCCCATGGCACCAAAAGAGAGCCTTACTGTATCCATACACACTCTGCTACCATCTCTAATATGCGTGGCACCGGATCTTCTGGCGACATCACAGCCCCAAAGAGGACCGCCTGGCTTGAATAAAGCAAGTTTGTCAGAACGAAATCTGGCACAGTGTACGCAATAATACGTAGTAGTACGCATACTAATAATCATGATAATATACAATATGATGTACCACAGCAAAGTGCAGGGCCACCACCACATGCACACACACACACACACACACACACACACACACACACACACCACACACAACACACACACACACACACAAACACAAACACACACACACACACACACACACACACACACACACACACACACACACACACACACACACAACACACACACACAAGAAAACGCACACAAACACAAACGTGCACACGCATGTGCGCGCACATACACGCCCCTCCTCCCCCCAAGAATAAGGCACTTTTCAGAAACATGTCACAAAGGCTGGTAGGAGTCCTGTCGTTAACCCGACTTTTGCACAGTAACAGAGCCCACGGCACCAAGAAAGTGTTTTACTGCATGTATGTGTATACTGTACTAGCATCTTTGATGTTATTGCCCGCAGTCTTGTGGCGATACTATAGGCCGCAAGAGAGCAGCCTGGCTGGAAAAGAGCAAGTGTACGCAATAGTAGTACACATGATAAAAAATACTCCTACTAATAATAATGATAATAAAAATAAATAATAACAATAACAACAATAACAATAGTAGCGTAGTAGTACTACTGCTATTGATAATAATATATAATATATTATACAATATGATGCACAATAGTAAAGAGCCGCAACCACACGTACACAAACACACACACACACATACACACACATACACACACATACACACATACACACACACACGTACGCACGCACACGCATGTATACACACACACAAACACACACGCGCGTGCTAACGCGCACGCACAGCACACGCATGCACACACACACACACACACACACACACACACACACACACACACACACACACACACACACACACACACACACACACACACACACACACACCACGCTTTTCGTAAGAGTAGGCCATTGTGTGCCTGTGGGAACAGAGGATAAAATTTACAAAACGGCATATACACAGGGACTGGATATGAAAAAGTACATGAGTGCTTAGTCCAAAATCTCTATATAAAAGAATAAAATAAATTGATGTTTCTCCCATGTTTTTCCACCTTACTTCACAGAGCCCTAGAATATGCCAATGGTATCTGGCCATCTTACGTGTTAGTTTTCACTTTGCCTGTGGCTCTCAGTGTTCGTACATTCCAAGTGCCAATTGTGATGTGGTTTTTGGCACGGATTTTGCTGTGTTGTACACCAGTAGCATACTTTCTACCTCTGTCCTGATGTGCAAAGAAGGCACGGTCCTTGGTAACCGGGCGACCACCGATGGGGTATGGAGATTCTGACACGCCCTGTTTGCCTCTCATGGGAGATTCTGACAGCTGTCCTCATGGGAGATTCTGACAGCTGTCCTCATGGGAGATTCTGACAGTCTCTGTCACATCATGGGAGATTCTGACAGCTGTCCTCATGGGATCGAATTCTGGATCACGCTGTCCTCATGGTGAAGGATATCTGACAGCTGTCCTCATGGGAGATTCTGACAGCTGTCCTCATGGGAGATTCTGACACAAGTCTGGGCTCGACTCATGGGTGTATCTTGGGCAAATCGAACCTGGCGGAGCCCATCCCTCTCCTAGTCGGACTTTTAGGTTGGGTTGTAGTCCTGGGTTACCTGGCTGTCAGTAGCAGAGAAAGCCTCTGACCTGAGCATAATATAATCATATGCAACACTCTAGTTTTCTCTCCTTTTATAAAGTAATCTACCTGCTACCTCATAAATAGCACATCCTTTGATTCCAAGCAGTGTTTTCATTTCTGAATATGAGATGCTGAAGAGTTTTGACAAGGCCCTCAACCCACTTTGTTCACAAACAGATACAGATGTCAAAGAACTGAATGAATAACACAACATGGAAGCATTTAAAAGTTGGTGTTTCTTCTTTTTCACAGAGGAACATCTCTACTCCCACTGCAATCCACACAACATTTGATAGTGAGTGGCTTTAGCTTTGGAATGCATGAAGTGCTGAGGAGTTGTGACAAAGCCTGTTCACATTTCATTACAAATAGAGCAAAGCAAACTTCTTTCTTTTTCTCCTTTTAATCAAATAATCGTGATGTTCCACCACATAATGAGTCGCATTGCACCAAAGGCCAATTTTTATTCATTGACATGTCATTGATTTGTGATAAAAAGGCTATTCAATACAAAAAAAACTGATCGGAATTGACAATTCTATGAAAGGTATTACAAATTGAAATGATAACTGCAGGAAAATGGGCAAGTTTATTTTGGTAAAAGGTGGTCAGAATGAAGTCTTGGGTATTTTTAAAACACATTTAAAATGCTTTGATATTTCATTACAAGGTAGAATTATGGCTATAGTTTTAAAATCCATCAAAATCTCAAAATCGACAACCTGACCCCCACCTGCCTTTACTGGTCTGCCTAGGTGAAAGTGAGTCAGGTGCTAAGGACCCCTCCCAGTTCTGGTGGAGGTCACAGTGACCTGCTGCCCTCACCATCCGCACTTCTGATTGTATGCAACTGTTTTCACTGCAAGATACAAGACACTGAAAACAGTCTGGAATTGAAGTCACACAGATATAAAAAAAAAAAATGCAGCACAGCATACATGGTTATTGTTAGTTTCTTAGAAAAAAAACAACTTATGTATTGCAATTGGAAGCATCACAGTTTTATACTAAGTAGCTTGAGTGTGGTATTG
>CM060345.1:36249726-36252226 GCA_030674155.1 Stramonita haemastoma
TTGATTCCAGTTCCAGGGATTATTTCCCATGGAGTTAACATCAGTGCCGACTGCACTCTCCCCAAAACTCCTTCGGATGAGATCTTAAACCGAGGTTCCGTGTGCGAACGCACGCAGAACATTTTTCACTCACGTTAAATCGTGTCCCGATTTTCGTGAGAGTAGGCCTTTGTGTTCCGGTGGGAACGGATGACAAGATTTGCAAAACTGCATACACATGGGGACTGGATGTAAAAAAGCATATAAGTGCTTATTCCTTTATCCTCGATATAAAAGAACGAATAAGTAAAAATGTATTACTTAAATGAAAGGATCATCAAGTAAAGTCATGTGGAAACCACTTCAATCAGGCCAATGACGATACTGACAGTACAGGCCTTGTGATACCAGTCATGACAATACTGACAGGCCTAGTGATACCAGTCATGACAATACTGACAGGCCTTGTGATACCAGTCATTACAATACTGACAGGGCTTGTGATACCAGTCATGACAATACTGACAGTACAGGCCTTGTAATACCAGTCATGACAATACTGACAGGACTTGTGATACCAGTGATGACAATACTGACAGTACAGGCCTTGTAATACCAGTCATGACAATACTGACAGGACTTGTGATACCAGTCATGACAATACTGACAGTACAGGCCTTGTGATACCAGTCATGACAATACTGACAGGCCTTGTGATACCAGTCATGACAATACTGACAGGCCTTGTAATACCAGTCATGACAATACTGAAAGTACAGGCCTTGTGATACCAGTCATGACAATACTGACAGGCCTTGTGATACCAGTCATGACAATACTGACAGGCCTTGTGATACCAATCATGACAATACTGACAGGCCTTGTGATACCAGTCATGACAATACTGACAGGCCTTGTGATACCAGTCATGACAATACTGGCAGGCTTGTGATACCAGTCATGGCAATAATGACAGTACAGACCTAGTGATACCAGTCATGACAATACTGACAGGCCTTGTGATACCAGTCATGACAATACTGACAGTACAGGCCTAGTGATACCAGTCATGACAATACTGACAGGCCTTGTGATACCAGTCATGACAAGACTGACAGTACAGGCCTGTGATACCAGTCATGACAATACTGACAATACAGGCCTGTGATACCAGTCATGACAATACTGACAGGCCTTGTGATACCTGTCATGACAATACTGACAGGCTTGTGGTACCGGTCATGGCAATACTGACAGTACAGGCCTAGTGATACCAGTCATGACAATACTGACAGGCCTTGTGATACCAGTCATGACAATACTGACAGGCCTTGTAATACCAGTCATGAAAATACTGACAGGCCTAGTGATACCAGTCATGACAATACTGACGGGCCTTGTGATACCAGTCATGACAATACTGACAGGCCTTGTGATACCAGTCATGACAATACTGACAGGCCTAGTGATACCAGTCATGACAATACTGACAGGCCTAGTGATACCAGTCATGACAATACTGACAGGCCTTGTAATACCAGTCATGACAATACTGACAGGCTTGTGATACCAGTCATGGCAATACTGACAGTACAGGCCTTGTGATACCAGTCATGGCAATACTGACAGGCCTTGTAATACCAGTGATGACAATACTGACAGGCTTGTGATACTGGTCATGGCAATACTGACAGTACAGGCCTAGTGATACCAGTCATGACAATACTGACAGGCCCAGTGATACCAGTCATGACAATACTGACAGGCCTAGTGATACCAGTCATGGCAATACTGACAGTACAGGCCTAGTGATACCAGTCATGACAATACTGACAGTACAGGCCTTGTGATACCAGTCATGGCAATACTGACAGTACAGGCCTAGTGATACCAGTCATGACAATACTGACAGGCCTTGTGATACCAGTCATGACAATACTGACAGGCCTTGTAATACCAGTCATGAAAATACTGACAGGCCTAGTGATACCAGTCATGACAATACTGACGGGCCTTGTGATACCAGTCATGACAATACTGACAGGCCTTGTGATACCAGTCATGACAATACTGACAGGCCTAGTGATACCAGTCATGACAATACTGACAGGCCTAGTGATACCAGTCATGACAATACTGACAGGCCTTGTAATACCAGTCATGACAATACTGACAGGCTTGTGATACCAGTCATGGCAATACTGACAGTACAGGCCTTGTGATACCAGTCATGGCAATACTGACAGGCCTTGTAATACCAGTGATGACAATACTGACAGGCTTGTGATACTGGTCATGGCAATACTGACAGTACAGGCCTAGTGATACCAGTCATGACAATACTGACAGGCCCAGTGATACCAGTCATGACAATACTGACAGGCCTAGTGATACCAGTCATGCAATACTGACAGTACAGGCCTAGTGATACCAGTCATGACAATACTGACAGTACAGGCCTTGTGATACCAGTCATGACAATACTGACAGACGCCTAGTGATACCAGTCATGACAATACTG
>CM060345.1:36257226-36263830 GCA_030674155.1 Stramonita haemastoma
CTATTTTTTTAAGAATCAATTTTTTAAGTGATTGTGTTAAAGCACCTTCATACGACTTGCATGGATGGGGGTAAAGTTTCGGCCGAACGGGATTTAAACCACCGCACATTCTGACCCGGATTTTTGGCTTTCTAGACAGACACGTTACCTCTAGATCACCGATCCACTAGAACAAACAAAACCACAGAAAATTCCCTTAAAGCAAAGTTCCCATGATGGCATGTAGGTGTTAAAAGATGAGGCAGAGATGGGCAGTGCAGACAGCTTTTCCATCCCATGGCTAGTCTTGAAACATAACAGTCACACACCACAGAAAGTCACCTTCGATGATGTCACACACACACACACACACACACAACACACACACACACACACACACACACACACACACACACACACACCACACACACACACACACACACACACACACACACACACACACACACACACACACTCACACACACACACACACACACACACACACACACACACACACACACACACACACACACACACACACACACACACACACACACACCACAACACACACAAAATGCCCCTCCCAAGATCACCAATAGATTCAAAATTAGTGAACACAGGCATAACCATCTACTAACATTTACTAACTACCATCTACTAACTACCATCTACTAAAAGGTGCACGTAATGAAAATGGGTCTATAGTACTACATGTCCCTCTATCCATTGCAGAGGGTTATCAGCTGTTAGAAAAAGCATCTTTAAATAAATTTACAGAAAAGCATCGGCAAAACAAGCTGCCTCAACATTCAACTCCGAGTGGGAAGAGTATAGTTGAATACATTGATCATTTAGAGACTTGTACAAATGCTGTCAAAGAGAGAAAACTCAAGGCATTATTTTTTAGGATAAGATTAAATGCTTTCGTGACAAAATTCAGCAAGGATGTTAAATGCTTATGTGGTGGATATATTTCAAATACCCATATCATACTTGAATGTAAGAACTTAAAACATCATCTCCCTGCCTTTTCTGAGAATGCCATTGATGAAGTTTTGAACAATGTAAATCTAACGTTTGACATTGCTAAAGGTTTGTTGTTCAAGTCCTATAGGGCATTTATTGTAGTTCTTGTAGTTCTTTTGGTATTTTTAAATGTTCAATATTTTTCTTGATCTTTTAATGTTAAGAATACCTTTTATTTGCTGTTACTATTTATCACACACACACACACACACACACACACACACACACACGACGCACGCACGCACGCACGCACGCACGCACGCACGCACGCACGCACGCACGCACGCACGCACGCGCGCCGCGCGCGCGCGCGTACATACACATTAGATCTCTCTCTCTCTCTCTCTCCTCTCTCTCTCTCTCTCTCTCTCTCTCTCTCTCTCCTCTCTCTCTCTCTCTCTCTCTCTCTCTCTCTCTCTCTCTGACCTATCCAGTCTCCTATCTTAGGGTCGTCTGGTATCACTTAAAGTGGAAAGACGTTAAAATTGAAGACTTACTTACTACTAACATTTCCCAGACCCAGAAACAACCTTTACAAAACAAGCTTCTTATATATTCAGGTAGTGATTTCTAGAACAAGCTCCCAAAACGTTTAAAATGTATCAAAAATAAAAATGAGTTGAAAAATCAGTTGAAAATTAACTTAATGGGCTTATGCAAAAATGTTTAGGATGTAATCATGAATCCAATCGACCATATTTAAATCAGATTAAAGATAATGGTACTCTCTGCTCACCCTAAAAATCTTTCACGTGTGGTTTATTTTGATTGAAAAATTTACACTTTGATTGCTATATGTATGTGGAAGGGGGAAAAGGAGGAGAAAGTTTGTGGGATTTTTATTTTTTATTTACTTTTTAAAAAATGAATTTATTTATGAACAGGAAAGGGTATACGTGATGTATGAAAACACATGTACATTCTGCAAATTCAAAAGGAGAAAACCAAACCACTGATCTGATGACTAGATTGGAGACATTTTTTTCATGCATTTTTTCTTACCCAGTTCAAATAGTTTCAATATAAACGGTTTTTTAATTTATTTTCTTACTTTTATTAAAGGGACTATCAGCACTGTTACATTTATATTACTTTAGTTAGTTTTATTTGTGCTTTTTTTTAATTCGTATGTGTAGGGATTTTGTTTATTAATATAATCATAAATCATTACTATAATTCTTCCTTTTGCTGTTTATGTTTTCCCCCTTCCTCCTTGATACCCCCTCCCCATCCGTTCCCAACCCCCTCCCCTTTACTGTTTTTGTTTATTTTGTCTGGGTTTTTTTTGGTTGTTTTTGTTTGTTTGTTTGTTTTTGTTTATTTGTTTGTATATTTGTTAGTGTTTATGTTTCCTCTCAGTGGTGATGGGTATTATCATATGGTATTGTTGCGTTTGTTATCTTTTTCTTCCTTCTGATTTACAAAGTATGAACTGAAGTATGGAGATATTGTAATCTGACATAAATTGCTTATCGACATCTCATGGATTCTTTTCTTTAAGTCTTAAATAATGGTATTAGTGACATTGTAACTGATATAAGCTGTTTGTCTGACATAATATGATTTAAAAAAACACCTTTAAATGCGTGCATGCGCGTACGTGCATACATGCTGTGTGGACAAGCGCACGAACTGTGTGTATATGTATGCACGTGTATCTGTGTGTATATCTGTGTGTGTGTGTGTGTGTGTGTGTGTGTGTGTGTGTGTGTGTGTGTGTGTGTGTGTGTGTGTGTGTGTGTGTGTGTGTGTGTGTGTGTGTGTGACTTTTGAGTGTTTTTTTTTCTGTTTTTGTTGTTAGTGTTGTTGCTTGTATTTTCTATAGGCATATTTTATTTTTAAGGCTGTTGAAATCATGTTGATTAATTAATGCGGTGAAATGGGTTTTTTTGCTTTTGTTTCTATGTTGGGTTTTGTTGTTGTTGTTGTTTTCTTTAGATAGATGGCTTGATAAAAAAAGCAAATCAATGCTTATTCAATGTACCATCTGGAAATAAATAATTGATTTGATTTGATTTGACACACACATACATGTATACACACACACGCACGCACGCACGCACATATACACACAGGCGTGCACACACACGCAAAACAACACACACACACACACACACACACACACACACACACACACACACACACACACACACACACACACACACACAACACACACACACACGTGCATAGGTAGTTACCGTGACAACCGTGAAGTGTTGTGGCATTCACGTCATCCCATAAAAAGGGGGCATGACCCAGGGCTCTGAGATGGCCATCGATCGCCAGCTGGCCCCAGAAAAGGGATGGGAAGAGGAGGAGGAGGAGAAGAGGAGGAGGAAGGAGGGGGAGAAGAATGATTTCTGTCTCCAAAGCCCACAACAGTACATCTAGATCTGCTCCAACATCAGCAGGCAACATCACTGGGACTGCTGACACTGGCGTGAAGGTGTCACGTTGCAGGAAGCCCTGCAGACTCACAAGATGGAGAGGAATTGCAAACACAACACTGCAAGGCACTGTCCAGGGAGAAAGAATTGCAAACACAACACTGCAAGGCACTGTCCAGGGAGGAAGAAATTGCAAACACAACACTGCAAGGCACTGTCCAAAGAGAAAGGAATTGCAAACACAACACTGCAAGGCACTGTCCAGGGAGAAAGGAATTGCAAACACAACACTGCAAGGCACTGTCCAAAGAGAAAGGAATTGCAAACACAACACTGCAAGGCAATGTTCAAGGAGGAAGAAAAAGAGGCAAACCAAGGAAGAGATGGGAGGACAACATCAGCCAATGGACAGGCCTAGAACTCCACAAAATTTTGAGAAAGGCAGAACAGAGAGAGAAATGGAGGGAACTGGTTGTCATGTCTTCAAGGGTGCTCCCAAGGTTGCCATTCTAAGGGATATATAGATGATAGATAGATAGATAGATAGATAGATAGATAGATAGATAGATAGATAGATAGATAATAGATAGATAGATAGATAGATAGATAGATAGATAGATAGATAGATAGATAGATAGATAGATAGATAGATAGATAGATAGATAGATAGATAATAGATAGATAGATAGATAGATAGATGGATAGATAGATAGATAGCTGGATAGCTGGATAGCTGGTAGATAGATAGATAGATAGATAGATAGATAGATAGATAGATAGATAGATAGATAGATAGATAGATAGATAGATAGATAGATGGATAGAGAGATAGAGAGATAGAGAGATGGATGGATGGATGGATGGATGGACAGACTAGACGGACAGACAGACAGACAGACAGACAGACAGACTAGATAAATAAATTGCAGGTTCATGGGCAGGAGTTTTTCAGACTAGCAATCTTTGGCCATTATTTTGTTGTTGTCAGTCTCGCGCATGTTCCCTTCTCAGCACACAGACCTGAACTATTGTGTTTCCCTGTATCAGCACACAGACCTGAACTATTGTGTTTCCCTGTATCAGCACACAGACCTGAACTATTGTGTTGTTTCCCTGTATCAGCACACAGACCTGAACTAGTTAGTGTCCCTGTATCAGCACACAGACCTGAACTATTGTGTTTCCCTGTATCAGCACACAGACCTGAACTATTGTGTTTCCCTGTATCAGCACACAGACCTGAACTATTTGTTGTTTCCCTGTATCAGCACACAGACCTGAACTATTGTGTTTCCCTGTATCAGCACACAGACCTGAACTAGTTAGTTTCTCTGTATCAGCACACAGACCTGAACTAGTTAGTGTCCCTGTGTCAGCACACAGACCTGAACTAGTTAGTGTCCCTGTATCAGCACACAGACCTGAACTATTGTGTTTCCCTGTATCAGCACACAGACCTGAACTATTTAGTTTAATTCTTATGAACAAGAGCAATAAAACACAAAAAAGAACATCCACTTTTGCCAGAGAAGCCCAGAAGGCTTGTAGACACAAGTAAACGAATTTCTAAAGGGAAAAAAGTCGCTGAATATGCATGCAATCCAAAATGTACTTTGCTAATGGTCCTCAAAGCTGATCAGCCTGTACTAAACTGCTTCACTGTCACAGTTGTGTTAGTGGTTGTATGGGTGTCTTGTACTAAACTGCTTCACTGTCACAGTTGTGTTAGTGGTTGTGTCCGGGTCTTGAGGCAACGCACCTCTCTAGAAAGCGAAAAGTCCGGGTCGAAGTGTGCGGTGGTTCAAATCCCGTTCGGGCCCCAAACTTTTCCCCCCATCCATTAGACCATGAGTGGTTGTGTAATGTTTCTAGATTATAGTTTTCAATATAATTATTCTTTTACTTCTTTTATATAGAGGATAATGGAATAAGCACTCATGTGATTTTTTACATCCAGTCCCCGTGTGTATGCAGTTTTGTAAATTTTGTCATCTGTTCCCACCGGCACATGATGGCCTACTCTTACAAAAAGCGGAACAGGATTTAACGTGTGCGCAAGATGTTCTGCGTGTGTTCGTGTTTCTAAGATATAGTTATGTGTTCCTGTTTCTCAAATGTTACAGGTATGTGTTCCTGTTTGTCAGATGTTATAGTTATGTGTTCCTATTTCTCAGATGGTATAGTTATGTCTTGATGTTATAGTTATGTGTTCCTGTTTCTCAGATGATATAGTTATGTCTTCATGTTCCTGAGAGGTTATAACTACGTGTTCCTGTTTATGTGTTCCTGTTTGTCAGATGTTATAGTTATGTGTTCCTATTTCTCAGATCTTATAGTTATGTGTTTATGTTTTTTACCTATTTTCAAAAAAAATGATTTCAGGATTCAGCTTCCAGCACTTCTCAAGAAGCTTTTGACCTCTGTGCAGGTGTCATCCAAGTTCCCCTCTCTCCCCCTCTCTCCCCACCCCTCTCTCTCTCTCTCTCTCTCTCTCTCTGCCTTCTCTCTCTCTCTTCCTTCCCTCTTCCCCCCCTTTCTCTTTCTCTATCCCTCTCTCTCCCCCCTCTATCTCTCCCCCCCTCTCTCCCTGTCCCTCTCTCTCTCTCTTCCCCCTCCCTCCTCCCCTCTCCTCCCTCCTCTCCTCCCTCCCTCTCTCCTCCCCCTCCCTCCCTCCCCCTCCCTCTACCCTCTCCCCTCTCTCTCTCTCCCTCCCCCTCCCTCCTCTCTCCCTCTCTCTCCTCCCCCCTCTCTCCTCCCTCCCTCTCTCTCATCTCTCTCCTCTCTCTCTCTCTCTCTCCTCTCTCTCTCTCTCCTCTCCTCTCTCCTCTTCTCTCTCTCCAATGTTGTTTTTTCGCAGGTAATTTTCACTTTTTTTTTCCCCACAGCAAACCTGTACCGTTACTTTCTCCCCGTTCTGCCCCCCCCCCCCCCCCCCCCTTCAGAAATTGTACTTGCTTCACAGACACACAATGCCAACTCTAAGTCCCGCCTTCCTACAAGATTTGCATCATTGTCGGGTGACACGTGCCGGTAGGACTGTCCTGCACCAATGGAATGGCTCTCTGAGGATGATTTACATACGGCTCTTCAAGGCAACCAATGGCATTGTTTCTGGTTTGTCTGGCGCGTGGCAGGACAGAGCTTATTTAACGGGCGTGTACGAGCCCTGTGTCTTTGCTAGCCCCAGGTGTCCTGTGTCCTGTCTGTCTGTC
>CM060345.1:36263930-36278930 GCA_030674155.1 Stramonita haemastoma
GTTATGTCTGTTTAAAGCACTGTTATGTCTGTTTAAAGCACTGTTATGTCTGTTTAAAGCACTGTTATGTCTATTTAAAGCAAAGACTGATTGATATGTTTATTCAGGAACGGTACAGTGCAATCACAGCTCGAGACAGGAACGTCAGCTATGGGAGCTTCCAAATAGTATTTGCTAAAGAAGAATATCTTTTACAGTTAAATACTTGCACTAATGCACTCCCTTGTCATATCCATATCCTGTATACCTGTGAATCGTGGACCCTGACTGCTGATTTGGAGAGAAGAGTACAGGCGGTAGAGATGAAATGCTTCCGGAGACTCCTTGGCATCTCCTACAGAGACCACATAAGCAACGAATACGTGCATAACAGAATCCAGCAAATCATTGGTCCCTACAAAAACCTATCAATTGTAAAAAGCGTAAACTTAAATGGTACGGGCATGTCACAAGATCAAAGTAATGGACTTACAAAAACAATACTGCAAGGCACTGTCCAAGGAAGAAGAAAAAGAGGCAGACCAAGGAAGAGATGGGAGGACAACATCAGCGAATGGACAGGCCTAGAACTCAACAAAAACCCCGAGAAAAGCAGAACAGAGAGAGGAAGGGAGGAAACTGGTTGTCAAGTCTTCAGGGGTGCCCCCACGGACACCAGACTAAGGGATAGATAGATAGATAGATAGATAGATAGATAGATAGATAGATAGATAGATAGATAGATAGATAGATAGATAGATAGATAGATGATAGATAGATAGAGAGATAGAGAGATAGAGAGATAGAGAGAAAGTTGATGATGAACAGCATTTTTATGAATATTTCGTGTCTATTTTTTTAAGAATCAATTTTTTAAGTGATTGTGTTAAAGCACCTTCATACGACTTGCATGGATGGGGGTAAAGTTTCGGCCGAACGGGATTTAAACCACCGCACATTCTGACCCGGATTTTTGGCTTTCTAGACAGACACGTTACCTCTAGATCACCGATCCACTAGAACAAACAAAACCACAGAAAATTCCCTTAAAGCAAAGTTCCCATGATGGCATGTAGGTGTTAAAAGATGAGGCAGAGATGGGCAGTGCAGACAGCTTTTCCATCCCATGGCTAGTCTTGAAACATAACAGTCACACACCACAGAAAGTCACCTTCGATGATGTCACACACACACAACACACACACACACACACACACACACACACACACACACACACACACACACACACACACACCACACACACACACACACACACCACACACACACACACACACACACACCACAACCACACACACACACACTCTCACACACACACACACACACACAACACACACACACACACACACACACACACACACACACACACACACACACACACACACACACACAAAATGCCCCTCCCAAGATCACCAATAGATTCAAAATTAGTGAACACAGGCATAACCATCTACTAACATTTACTAACTACCATCTACTAACTACCATCTACTAAAAGGTGCACGTAATGAAAATGGGTCTATAGTACTACATGTCCCTCTATCCATTGCAGAGGGTTATCAGCTGTTAGAAAAAGCATCTTTAAATAAATTTACAGAAAAGCATCGGCAAAACAAGCTGCCTCAACATTCAACTCCGAGTGGGAAGAGTATAGTTGAATACATTGATCATTTAGAGACTTGTACAAATGCTGTCAAAGAGAGAAAACTCAAGGCATTATTTTTTAGGATAAGATTAAATGCTTTCGTGACAAAATTCAGCAAGGATGTTAAATGCTTATGTGGTGGATATATTTCAAATACCCATATCATACTTGAATGTAAGAACTTAAAACATCATCTCCCTGCCTTTTCTGAGAATGCCATTGATGAAGTTTTGAACAATGTAAATCTAACGTTTGACATTGCTAAAGGTTTGTTGTTCAGTCCTATAGGGCATTTATTGTAGTTCTTGTAGTTCTTTTGGTATTTTTAAATGTTCAATATTTTTCTTGATCTTTTAATGTTAAGAATACCTTTTATTTGCTGTTACTATTTATCACACACACACACACACACACACACACACACACACACACCACGCACGCACGCACGCACGCACGCACGCACGCACGCACGCACGCACGCACGCACGCACGCACGCGCGCGCGCGCGCGCGCGCGCGTACATACACATTAGATCTCTCTCTCTCTCTCTCTCTCTCTCTCTCTCTTCTCTCTCTCTCTCTCCTCTCTCTCTCTCTCTCTCTCTCTCTCTCTCTCTCTCTCTCTCTCCTCTCTTACCTATCCAGTCTCCTATCTTAGGGTCGTCTGGTATCACTTAAAGTGGAAAGACGTTAAAATTGAAGACTTACTTACTACTAACATTTCCCAGACCCAGAAACAACCTTTACAAAACAAGCTTCTTATAATTATTCAGGTAGTGATTTCTAGAACAAGCTCCCAAAACGTTTAAAATGTATCAAAAATAAAAATGAGTTGAAAAATCAGTTGAAAATTAACTTAATGGGCTTATGCAAAAATGTTTAGGATGTAATCATGAATCCAATCGACCATATTTAAATCAGATTAAAGATAATGGTACTCTCTGCTCACCCTAAAAATCTTTCACGTGTGGTTTATTTTGATTGAAAAATTTACACTTTGATTGCTATATGTATGTGGAAGGGGGAAAAGGAGGAGAAAGTTTGTGGGATTTTTATTTTTTATTTACTTTTTAAAAAATGAATTTATTTATGAACAGGAAAGGGTATACGTGATGTATGAAAACACATGTACATTCTGCAAATTCAAAAGGAGAAAACCAAACCACTGATCTGATGACTAGATTGGAGACATTTTTTTCATGCATTTTTTCTTACCCAGTTCAAATAGTTTCAATATAAACGGTTTTTTAATTTATTTTCTTACTTTTATTAAAGGGACTATCAGCACTGTTACATTTATATTACTTTAGTTAGTTTTATTTGTGCTTTTTTTTAATTCGTATGTGTAGGGATTTTGTTTATTAATATAATCATAAATCATTACTATAATTCTTCCTTTTGCTGTTTATGTTTTCCCCCTTCCTCCTTGATACCCCCTCCCCATCCGTTCCCAACCCCCTCCCTTTACTGTTTTTGTTTATTTTGTCTGGGTTTTTTTTGGTTGTTTTTGTTTGTTTGTTTGTTTTTGTTTATTTGTTTGTATATTTGTTAGTGTTTATGTTTCCTCTCAGTGGTGATGGGTATTATCATATGGTATTGTTGCGTTTGTTATCTTTTTCTTCCTTCTGATTTACAAAGTATGAACTGAAGTATGGAGATATTGTAATCTGACATAAATTGCTTATCGACATCTCATGGATTCTTTTCTTTAAGTCTTAAATAATGGTATTAGTGACATTGTAACTGATATAAGCTGTTTGTCTGACATAATATGATTTAAAAAAACACCTTTAAATGCGTGCATGCGCGTACGTGCATACATGCTGTGTGGACAAGCGCACGAACTGTGTGTATATGTATGCACGTGTATCTGTGTGTATATCTGTGTGTGTGTGTGTGTGTGTGTGTGTGTGTGTGTGTGTGTGTGTGTGTGTGTGTGTGTGTGTGTGTGTGTGTGTGTGTGTGTGTGTGTGTGTGTGTGACTTTTGAGTGTTTTTTTTTCTGTTTTTGTTGTTAGTGTTGTTGCTTGTATTTTCTATAGGCATATTTTATTTTTAAGGCTGTTGAAATCATGTTGATTAATTAATGCTGGTGAAATGGGGTTTTTTTGCTTTTGTTTCTATGTTGGGTTTTTGTTGTTGTTGTTTTCTTTAGATAGATGGCTTGATAAAAAAAGCAAATCAATGCTTATTCAATGTACCATCTGGAAATAAATAATTGATTTGATTTGATTTGACACACACATACATGTATACACACACACGCACGCACGCACGCACATATACACACAGGCGTGCACACACACGCAAACACACACACACACACACACACACACACACACACACACACACACACACACACACACACACACACACACACACACACACACACACACACGTGCATAGGTAGTTACCGTGACAACCGTGAAGTGTTGTGGCATTCACGTCATCCCATAAAAAGGGGGCATGACCCAGGGCTCTGAGATGGCCATCCGATCGCCAGCTGGCCCCAGAAAAGGGATGGGAAGAGGAGGAGGAGGAAGAGGAGAGGAGGAGGGGGAGAAGAATGATTTCTGTCTCCAAAGCCCACAACAGTACATCTAGATCTGCTCCAACATCAGCTGGCAACATCACTGGGACTGCTGACACTGGCGTGAAGGTGTCACGTTGCAGGAAGCCCTGCAGACTCACAAGATGGAGAGGAATTGCAAACACAACACTGCAAGGCACTGTCCAGGGAGAAAGGAATTGCAAACACAACACTGCAAGGCACTGTCCAGGGAGGAAGAAATTGCAAACACAACACTGCAAGGCACTGTCCAAAGAGAAAGGAATTGCAAACACAACACTGCAAGGCACTGTCCAGGGAGAAAGGAATTGCAAACACAACACTGCAAGGCACTGTCCAAAGAGAAAGGAATTGCAAACACAACACTGCAAGGCAATGTTCAAGGAGGAAGAAAAAGAGGCAAACCAAGGAAGAGATGGGAGGACAACATCAGCCAATGGACAGGCCTAGAACTCCACAAAATTTTGAGAAAGGCAGAACAGAGAGAGAAATGGAGGGAACTGGTTGTCATGTCTTCAAGGGTGCTCCCAAGGTTGCCATTCTAAGGGATATATAGATAGATAGATAGATAGATAGATAGATAGATAGATAGATAGATAGATAGACAGATAGATAGATAGATAGATAGATAGATAGATAGATAGATAGATAGATAGATAGATAGATAGATAGATAGATAGATAGATAGATAGATAGATAGATAAATAGATAGATAGATAGATAGATAGATGGATAGATAGATAGATAGCTATAGCTGATAGCTGTAGTATAGATAGATAGATAGATAGATAGATAGATAGATAGATAGATAGATAGATAGATAGATAGATAGATAGATAGGATAGAGAGATAGAGATAGAGAGATGATGGATGGATGTGATGACAGACTAGACGACAGACAGACAGACAGACAGACAGACAGACAGATAAATAAATTGCAGGTTCATGGGCAGGAGTTTTCAGAGCTAGCAATCTTTGGCCATTAATTTGTTGTTGTCAGTCTCGCGCATGTTCCCTTTCTCAGCACACAGACCTGAACTATTGTGTTTCCCTGTATCAGCACACAGACCTGAACTATTGTGTTTCCCTGTATCAGCACAAGACCTGAACTATTTGTTGTTGTTTCCCTGTATCAGCACACAGACCTGAACTAGTTAGTGTCCCTGTATCAGCACACAGACCTGAACTATTGTGTTTCCCTGTATCAGCACACAGACCTGAACTATTGTGTTTCCCTGTATCAGCACACAGACCTGAACTATTTTGTTGTTTCCCTGTATCAGCACACAGACCTGAACTATTGTGTTTCCCTGTATCAGCACACAGACCTGAACTAGTTAGTTTCTCTGTATCAGCACACAGACCTGAACTAGTTAGTGTCCCTGTGTCAGCACACAGACCTGAACTAGTTAGTGTCCCTGTATCAGCACACAGACCTGAACTAGTTGTTTCCTGTATCAGCACACAGACCTGAACTATTAGTGTAATTCTTGTAGACACAGAGCAATAAACACACAAAAAGAACATCCATTTTGCCAGAGAAGCCCAGAGACTTGTAGAACATGAAAAGACGAATTTCTAAAGGAAAAAATCGCTGAATATGCATGAACCAAATGTCTTTGCTAGGCCTCAAACGATTTAGAACCTGTAACTAAACTCGCTTGCAACGTGTCAGTTCAGTTGTGTTAGTGGTTGTATGGGTGTCTTGTACTAAACTGCTTCACTGTCACAGTTGTGTTAGTGGTTGTGTCCGGGGTCTTGAGGCAACGCACCTCTCTAGAAAGCGAAAAGTCCGGGTCGAAGTGTGCGGTGGTTCAAATCCCGTTCGGGCCCCAAACTTTTCCCCCCATCCATTAGACCATGAGTGGTTGTGTTAATGTTTCTAGATTATAGTTTTCAATATAATTATTCTTTTACTTCTTTTATATAGAGGATAATGGAATAAGCACTCATGTGATTTTTTACATCCAGTCCCCGTGTGTATGCAGTTTTGTAAATTTTGTCATCTGTTCCCACCGGCACATGATGGCCTACTCTTACAAAAAGCGGAACAGGATTTAACGTGTGCGCAAGATGTTCTGCGTGTGTTCGTGTTTCTAAGATATAGTTATGTGTTCCTGTTTCTCAAATGTTACAGGTATGTGTTCCTGTTTGTCAGATGTTATAGTTATGTGTTCCTATTTCTCAGATGGTATAGTTATGTCTTGATGTTATAGTTATGTGTTCCTGTTTCTCAGATGATATAGTTATGTCTTCATGTTCCTGAGAGGTTATAACTACGTGTTCCTGTTTATGTGTTCCTGTTTGTCAGATGTTATAGTTATGTGTTCCTATTTCTCAGATCTTATAGTTATGTGTTTATGTTTTTTACCTATTTTCAAAAAAATGATTTCAGGATTCAGCTTCCAGCACTTCTCAAGAAGCTTTTGACCTCTGTGCAGGTGTCATCCAAGTTCCCCTCTCTCCCCCTCTCTCCCCACCCCTCTCTCTCTCTCTCTCTCCTCTCCTTGCCTTCTCTCTCTCTCTCCTTCCCTCTTCCCCCCTTTCTCTTTCTCTATCCCTCTCTCTCCCCCCCTCTATCTCTCCCCCCCTCTCTCCCTGTCCCTCTCTCCTCTCTTCCCCCTCCCTCTCCCTCCCTCCCTCTCCCTCCCTCTCTCCTCTCTCTCTTCCCCCTCCCTCTCCTCCCTCCCTCCCTCTCTCCCTCCTCCCCCTCTCTCTCTCTCCCTCTCCTCCCTCCTTCTCTCTCTCTTCCCCCCTCCCTCTCCTCCCTCCCTCTCTCTCTCCCTCCTCTCTCTCTCTCTCTCTCTCTCTCTCTCTCTCTCTCTCTCTCTCCTCTCTCTCTCTCTCTCTCTCTCTCTCTCTCCAATGTGTGTTTTTCGCAGGTAATTTTCACTTTTTTTTCCCCAGCAGGCAAACCTGTACCGTTACTTTCTCCCCGTTCTGCCCCCCCCCCCCCCCCCCCCTGTCAGAAATTGTACTTGCTTCACAGACACACAATGCCAACTCTAAGTCCCGCCTTCCTACAAGATTTGCATCATTGTCGGGGTGACACGTGCCGGGTAGGACTGTCCTGCACCAATGGGAATGGCTCTCTGAGGATGATTTACATACGGCTCTTCAAGGCAACCAATGGCATTGTTTCTGGTTTGTCTGGCGCGTGGGCAGGACAGAGCTTATTTAACGGCGTGTACGAGGCCCTGTGTCTTTGCTAGCCCCAGGTGTCCTGGTCCTGTCTGTCTGTCTGTCACAGCTCTCTGCTCCTTGCCTTGCCTTGCCTTGCTGCCTCCCCAGCCTGCACAGTCCTCGCTCCACCATCGCCATCACCACAGCAGCAGCAGCAGCACAAGGCGGTGACAACAGCAACTGAAACCAGATTGAAGTAGGATCCCATCTCTTTCTATCTGTTGTCCATCCTCTGTCTGTTTCTCTGTCTGTTTTCTCTGTCTGTTTCCTGTCTGCTCTGTCTGTCTGCTCATCTTCTGTCTGTTTCTTTGTCAGTTTGTATGTATATCTGTCTTCTGTCTGTCTTTCTCTCTCTCTCTTTTTTTTTATTATAGATATATTCCTTAATCAGGCAGAGGATAAAAGAGAAGAATGGATACTCTGTGGCCTTGAAATAAATCATTCATTCATTCATTCATTCATTCATCATTCATTCATTCATTCATTCATTCTATCTCTCTCTGTCTCTGTCTCTCTCGTCTCTCTGTCTCTCTGTCTCTGTCTCTATCTCTCTCTCTTTCTCTCTCTGTCTCTCTGTCTCTCCCCCTCTCTCCTCTCTCTCTCCCTCTCTTCTCTTTCTTTCTTTCTTTCTTCTTTTTTTGGTGTGCTTTATCCCTAATCAGGACAAGAGCTGGATGAAAAACAAAGTATGTAATACTCTGTCCCCCTTGAAAAATAAAAATTATTCATTCATTCATTCATTCATTCATTCATTCATTCATTCATTCATTCATATCTCTCTCTCTCTCTCTCTCTCTCTCCTCTCTCTCCTCTCTCTCTCTCTCTCTCTCTCCCCTCTCATTTCCATTTTGTAAGGATTGTTCTGATGTATGCATGTTTACAATATAAAATAAATTGAAGACAAGGCCTGAGCTAGAATCTGTCTTTATGCTGTCAAAGATCCCTCCCTTGTTCCCTCTCTTCCCTGCCTTCCCTTTACTTACCGGGTGGGGTGTGGTGTCAGGTCTTCTCCTGTGCTTGTCACTCTGCAGGAGGTCTGCCTGCTGGCCTCAGCCCACACATTCCCACTTCACAGCAGCTCATTTCATGGTACAGGTTGCATGCTGGGTATGATCGTGATTCTGTAACGCACCCAAGGCTGACATGAACTACGGGATCTTTATCGTGCATAATCAATGCTTTGTGTGAGCATATATACACGGATGGACTGGGAGGTCTGCACTTGAAGATGACCTGGGAGACCATAAAAATCTCTACCTCTGATTCACCAGATGTCGCTGCTGAGATTCGAACCCATGACGTCATGGACCCACGTGACTGAAGTCACTGTCATAACCACTCGTTCACTCATTTAGTCAGTTAGTCATTTAGTCCTCTCTCTCTCTCTCTCTCTCTCTCTCTCTCTCTCCTCCTCTCTCTCTCTCTCTCTCTCTCTCTCTCTCTCTCTCTCTCTCTCTTATCTCTGTATCTCTGTATTATTTCTTGCCTGTTGTTTGATACTTGGTATGGTTCCTTACTTTTGGTATTTGGATTATTATAATTGTTGTTGTGTAGTTGTGGCTTTTTTTTTTATCTTAATGTTATCCCTGAAAAGGGCGGGGACTGGATGTAAAAAAGCACACGAGTGCTTATCTACTATCCTCGAATAAAAGAATTTTGCCTTGCCTTGCCTTGTCTCTCTCTCTCTCTCTCTCTCTCTCTCTCTCTCTCTCTCTCTCTCTCTCTCTCTCTCTCTCTCTCTCTCTCCTCTCTCATTTACTTCAGCTGTTCACATATTATTTGAAAACAGATATTATTATTGCATGATTATTATTCATAGAGTGAGGTTGTGTACCCCCCCCCCCCACGTTTTTCTCTCTTTATCATGACTTTTCCCCCTTCTTTGGTCATTGTCACAGAGGGCTGGATGTAAACAAGCGATTGCCGTGCTTATTCTGTTACCCTCTGAAAATAGAATTATTCAGTTCAATTCAATTCAATTCAATTCTCTCTCTCTCTCTCTCTCTCTCTCTCTCCCTCTCTCTCTCTCTCTCTCTCCTCTCTCTCTCTCTCTCTCTCTCTCTCTCTCTCTCTCTATATATATATATATATATAAATAATATGCATTTTCAATTACATATAATATATATATATATCCCTTTTGTTTAAATACACATCAATGCAGCCCAGTGAGAATTATGCATTTGTTGACTGTATACCTATCTCCTTTTTTAAAATTAGCCGCTGCTGTAGCCTAGTGGTTAGGGCGTTGGACTCGTAATCAATAGGTTGCTGGTTCGATCCCAGCTTTCGGCTATGGCGTTGTGCCCTTGGAAAAGGCACTTTACGGCTATTTTCTCACCCCACCCAGGTGTAAAAGGGGTACTAACCTTGTGTTGGGGGTTAAGCCTGCGATAGACTGGCGTCCTATCCAGGGGGGAGTCTATGACTCTCAGTCGCTGAATTAACGCCACATAAACCGGGATAAGCACCGGCCTGATGAGCCTTAGGCTCGGGACAGACTTTAACTTTTTTTTTTAATTATAAGGTGAACTTTTATTGTTGATGATGTTTTTGTTTTTCATTTTTTGTTTTTGCTTTCTGTTTTTCACGTTGTTTTGGGGCTTTTTTGTTTGTTGTGTTGTTGGGTTGGGGGGGGGGGGGTGGGGGGGGGGGGTTTATTTTGTTTTGCTTTTCCATAACCAGGGCAAGAGCCGGATGAAAAAAAGTATGTAAATACTTACTCTGTTACCCTAAAAAAATAAAGATTATTCATTCATTCATTCATTTATTCATTCTTTCTTTCTTTCTTTCTTTCTTTCTTTCTTTCTTTCTTTCTTTCTTTCTTTTCTTCATTTATTCACTCTCCTCTCCCCTCTCTCTCTTTCTCTCTCTTCTTCTTGTCTTCTTCTCTCTCTCTTCTCCTCTCTCTCCTCTCTCTCTCTCTCTTCTCTCTCTCTCTCTCCACCACACACACACACACACACACACACACACACACAACACACCCACACACACACACACACACACCGTTAAAGGAATTTGAACACACACATACACACACACCTTCGGATGAGACTATAAGACGAGGCCCTGTTTGCTAACGCATGCAGAACATCTTGCGCACACGTTAAATCCTGTTCCGCTTTTCGTAAGAGTAGGTCATTGCGTGCCGGTGGGAACAGATAAGATTTACAAAATTGCATACACACGGGGACTGGATGTAAAAAAGCACATGAGTGCTTATTCCATTATCCTCGATAGAAAAGAATAAATAGATAAATAAATAAATACATGAATAAATACATAAATAAAAAATACATACGCACGCACGCACACACACACACGCACACGCACACACAGAGGTTTGCTTTGATTTTTTTTTCAAGCAGTTTAAGTGTTGGTTTTCTTCATCCTCTAGTCCGTGAAGTATGCACAGGCTACCTTTTGTCCTGTGAGCCAGGAATGGACTGAATTGGTAGAACTACCTTCAATATTGAGGTGTGGGATTTTGCTGTCTGTATGGATAGTCATATTAATCTACATTCGTGCGCGTGCGCGTGCGCGTGGATGTGTGTGTTTTGTGTTTGCGCGTGCGTGCGTGCTTGGGCGTGCAAGTGGATGTGTGTGTGTGTGTTTGTGCGTGCGTGCGTGTACATGCGTGTACATACGTGCACATGCGTGCACATGTGTGTGTATGTGTGTGTGAAGTGTTAATAAATTGATGGGAGAAATCCAGCGATTGCTTGTTAAAATGCTTGACTGACTTAGCTATTTTTGCATTCGGCTATTTCGAGAACGAAGGTGGCAGGATGGTTAAGATGGCCGCCTGCCAACAAGTAAACTGGGACGTTCTGAGTTCAATTCCCAGCCTCACGCTTTCAAACCCAGTTGATGACAAACAGTGCCAATGGCATCAGCACTGACATTGTCATAGACAGCCAGAAAATTGAGATCGTCCCTAGCTTTACACATTAGGGAGCTATAGTATGGGTGAAGGAGAAAAAAGAAAGCCACCTGAAACTCTTTCCAGGATAGCCCAGACCACAGCTGCAATGACCAGACTTCAAGTCCTCTGGAACGACAAGAACATCGCCATCAGCTTCAAGATCAGACTGATGCGTTCCCTGATCATGTTCATATTTTTGTACGCATGTGAAACATGGACCATAACAGCAGACACTGAGAGGAATGGAGACGATGATTATGCTTTGGCAATATCGCATACACAGATCACATGACCCACAAGGCCGTGATGTCACAATTAAAAATGTTCTCAGGCCATGTCAACATCTCCCACTTCTGTAAAACAACAACAACAATAAAACGTTAGCTGGAGAGATATAATAGGCACATCACACGAACATGGAGACTGGCCAAGACTGTCGTAGAGGGAAGGCAAGGGGAGGAAGACAGACCAGATGAATAAGCATCAAGAGAGTGCACTGGCCTTCAGTTACAGGACGGAAAACGCGAAGATGAGAACCACGAGAAGTGGAGGAAGCTGGATGCAAAATCCTCAGTGATGCCCCAACAGTCGACCACGACTACAGGATAGGGGAAGGTGTATGCACACACACACGCACGGGCACACACACACACACACACACACACACACACACACACCACGCACCACGCACGCACGCACGCACCACACACACACACCACACACACACATGCACGCACACACACACACGCACGCACACACACACACACACACACACACACACACACAGAGTCATTGCGCCACATCTTTTCAATGTTCTTCTTTATGATCTTCCAAAGTGTCTCTCAAGTAATGCTATCCATGTCCAGTACGCTGACGACATTTGTATGTGGATGAATGTCACAATGAAAAAGAGAACACCAAAGAGGCATATTAATCATCTGAAAAACATTTATCAGCTTGAGTTAAACAAACTTAATGACTACATCTTTGAGAATGGACTGTTACTGTCTCCCGAAAAGACTAATCTCGTACTTTTTAATAATGGTACTAACCCACCAGTTCTACCTGTTTTTCAGATAGATGGGAAAGCTTTGGAATATAAATCTATGGTGAAGTTTTTAGGGGTACACTTCACATCCTCACTAAGTTGGAATTATCACATTGAATATTTAAATACTAAAGCCCGGAAAAGTCTTAACCTCTTGAAAGTTGTCAGTAAACAAGTGTGGGCTCATGATGTAGCTGTGTTAAAGCATCTAGCATTATCTCTTGTACGTTCTAGACTCATTTATGGCCAGGAGGCATTTTTCAGTGCTCCAAAATCTTTATTACAAAAATTGACAAGATTAGACTGTAAGGCTTTTCGATTAGCTTTGGGTGTACCTTTTCATGCATCATCCATGGGTACTTATAAAGAGATAGGTATTTTGCCTTTAGATGATCATCGACAACTGGTCGTGGCTAAATATCTCTTGCGTTGTTCAAAACAAGAAAGCAACATGGATACCGAAATAAATATAAGATCTGATGTCAACTTCCCCAAAAGAGCTCTTACTATTCGTTCTGTTACCACGGCTAGAACTTACATTTCTCACTTTTTGATAAGGCAGAAATATGTCCTACAGAAATAACTAAATCAAAGATTAACATCTCATCTTGCCCACCATGGGAGCTTCAGAGAGCTAATTTTGACTTAAATTATTCTTCTTTAACCAAAAAAGGTAATGTAAATATTCTTAGCGCGTCAGTAAAAGAACATACACAAACTACATATCCAGAACATCTAAAAATCTACACTGACGGCTCACTTTTGAATAACAACGAGGCGGGAGCAGCTTTTGTAATCCCATCACTGAAAATAGAAAGATCTTTTCATATTGGGAAAAATCGATCTATTTTTACAGCTGAATTATTTGCCATTTTGATGGCTTTATAATTTCTTCTAGATTTCCCCAAAGACATATTTCAAACGCTTTTTTGTGTTGATTCCAAGTCGGTTTTACTTCCAGTTCAAAAGTGAGACAAGATCTCATAACTGAGATTGGACATCTAATTCATTTTCTGATGTTACAAGGCACCTGTGTTACCTTTTGCTGGATTCCTTCGCATTGTGGTATCTACTTTAATGAAATAGTTGACAAAGTAGCAAAATGTGGAGCAAAGCACACTGATGGGTCCTGCAGCATTAATGTCCCCTTTTCCGTTCATGAGGGCTATAGCATGTTATAAAATGCATGTTGGAAACATTTTAAAAAGAAACCAAGTATTGGTTCTCACCAGAATGATGATGTAACCCATTTATTATATTTTGATAAGATCAAATGCCGTAACTCTCATGAATATAGAAATTTTGTATCTCTTATTTATAGATTCAAGCTAAATGCTTTTAGATAAAAATTTTCAAAAAAAAGCAACATGTATCTGTGGCGAAAATATTACAATAAGTCACATTCTTTTAGAATGCAGAGATTTGAAAAACTTTTTGCCTGTTTTCACATACGTTTGCATAGAGCAAATTCTAAAAGACATTTCGCTAATGAAAGAAATTGTATTGTCATTAAGTCATATTCCTATTATCAGGTTTTTATAGTTTAATGATTTTTTTTAAGTAGTTATATGAATTGCAAAGTTAGTGTTTAAGATGTTATTTCTTTCTTTTTATTATTCTTGTTCTATGGTTTTAACTTTTGGTTCTTTTAGTTGTTTAATGCAGATATTTAGCTATGTGCTCATCCCAACCCCCCCCCCCCCCCTTCCATACACACACACTCACTCACTCATATACACCTTCCCGTATGATATCACTATTTAGTGGAAGGACGTTAAACTGAAGAACTAACACACACACACACACACACACACACACACACACACACACACACACACACACACACACACACACACACACACACACACACACAAACACACACACACACTATATATATATATATATATATATATATATATATATATATATATATATATATATATAACGATTTTTTAAAACTTTAAATGTGTGTATTCGCATACTCGGTAGATCGGTGGTCTAGGTGGTCATGCGCCTTGCCTAGAAAGCAAAAAGTCCGGGTCGGAGTGTGCGGGGTTCGTACCCCGTTTGGACCCAAAACTTTTTCCCCACCCATTAGACCATGAGTGGTGGTCTGGGCGCTAGTCTTTCGGATGAGACGATAAACCGAGGTCCCGTGTGTTACACATCACTATTTAGCGCACGTAAAAGAACCCACGGCAACAAGGGGGTTGTCCCTGGCAAAATTCTGTAGAAAAAAGCCACTCTGGTAGGGAAACAAATACGATTGTATGCAGGGAAAAAAAATGGGTAGGCGCTGCACATGTGGCGACGCGCTCTCCCCGGGGAGAGCAGCCCAAATTTCACGCAGAGAAATCTGCCGTGACATAAAGTGGTACAAAATACAAAAATACGAAATACTTGTTTATGTTATTTCCCCTCAGTGGTGATGGGTATTATCATATGGAATTGTTGTGTTTGTTGTTTTTTTTCTTTTTCTTCCTCCTAATATATAAGTATGAACTGAAGTATGGAGATATTGTAATCTGACATAAGTTGCTTATTGACATTTCATGGATTCTTTCTTTTTAAGTCTTAGATAATGGTATTGGTGACATTGTAACTGATATAAGCTGTTTATTTGACACTAGAT
>CM060345.1:36283930-36291430 GCA_030674155.1 Stramonita haemastoma
CAGATGACAATATTTACAAAACTGCATACACACGGGGACCGGATGAAAAAAAGCACATGATTGCTTATTCTGTTATCCTTGATATAAAAGAATAAAATAAAATAAAAAATAAATAAATGAAATAAAATAAATAAAAATTACCCTACTGTACCTTACTCTGCCCTGCCCTGTCCTTAGCATTTCTTTCTTTCTTTGTTTTCCTGGTCAATAGTTAGCAAAATATTTTTTCTGATTATTGATTTCTATTAAGTGCTGCTCTCTGTCTGTCTGTCTGTCTGTCCTGTCTGTCTGTCTGTCTGTCTGTCTCTTTCTCTTGATCTTATCCCTGATAAGGGTGGGGACTGGATGTAAAAAAAGCACACGAGTGCTTATCCATTATCCTCGAATAAAAGAGTTTGCCTTGCCTTGCCATCTTGCCTTGCCTTGCCCCCCCCCCCCCCCCCTCCGTCCGTTCGTCCGTCCGTCCGTCCGTCCGTCCGTCCGTCTGTCTGTCTGTCTGTCTGTCTGTCTGTCTGTCTGTCTGTCTGTCTGTCTGTCTGTCTGTCTCTCTCTCTCTCTCTCTCTCTCTCTCTCTCTCTCTCTCTCCTCTCTCTCTCCTCTCTCTCTCTCTCTCTCTCTCTCTCTCTCTTTCTCTCTCTCTCTTTTATTTTATTTATTATTTTTTTTATTATTATTATTTTTTTTTTAATCTCCATTTTTGACATAAATTTCTATGATGTTACAACGATTGTTTATTTATTTTTTCTGGGGGGGGGTGTTGTGTTTACTTAAATTTGCTGTTAATTTGTTTTCATTGTTATCATTTTCTTTGATTGAGGGCTGGATGTAAAAAAGCCATTATGTGTGCTTATTCTTTTCCCTTAATAAAAGTTTCAAAGTTTCAAAGTTTCAAAGTTTCAAAGTTTCTCTCTCAAGATCAAAAGAGAGAGAGAACAAACATAATTTCCTATTGAACTGCACGACCTGTGAAGGTGTGAAGATTTTCTTCTTTATTTCACAAGATTAGAGCAGACTCATTACGTAATGTTGAAAGTCAGGAGGCAGAGGACGTTTGCAGACACATTCATCGATTAGACAGAAAATCTATCAACAATACACATTGGACAGGTAACACCTACATAACATAATGGACAGGTAAACACATACATAACACATTAAACAAGTAACACCTACATAACACATTAAACAGGTAGCACCTACAAAAAACATTGGGCAGGTAAACACTTAATAACATAACGGACAAGAAAACATTTATATAACATAATGGACAGGTAAACACTTACATAACATAATGGACAAGTAAACACTTACATAACATAATAGGCAGGTAAACACTTACATAACATAACGGGCAGGTAAACACTTAACATAATGGACAGGTAAACATTTACATAACATAATAGACAGGTAAATACATAAGATAATGGACAGGTAAACACATAATATAATAGGTAAACACTTACATAACATAATGGACAGGTAAACACTTAACATAATGGACAGGTAAACATTTACATAACATAATGGACAGGTAAACACATAACATAATAGACAGGTAAACACATAACATAATGGACAGGTAAACACATAACACAACGGACAGGTAAACACTAAACATAATGGACAGGTAAGCACTTACATAACATAATGGACAGTACAGGTAAACACTAAACATAATGGACAGGTAAACACTAAACATAATTTACAGGTAACCACTAAACATAATGGACAGGTAAACACTAAACATAATTTACAGGTAACCACTGAACATAATGGACAGGTAAACACTGACATAATGAACAGGTAAACACTGAACATAATGAACAGGTAAACACTTAACATAATAGACAGGTAAACACTTAACATAATGGACAGGTAAACACTGAACATAATGGACAGGTAAACACTGAACATAATGGACAGGTAAACACTTAACATTGTGGACGGGTAAACACTGAACATAATGGACAGGTAAACACTTAACATTGTGGACGGGTAAACACTGAACATAATGGACAGGTAAACACTTAACATTGGACGGGTAAACACTGAACATAATGGACAGTACAGGTAAACACTTGATGGCATAATGGAAGGTAAACACTTGAAACAAAATGGAAGGTGAACACTTGATAACATAATAAACGTGTAAACACTTACACAAAATAATGGAGTTTAAACACTAAACATAAGGACATGTCAACAGTTACATTACATAATGGACAGGTAAACACTTACATAACATAACGGACAGGTAAACACTAAACACAATGGACAGGCAATCACTTAGTAGCATAATGGAAGGTAAACACTAAACACAATAGACAGGTAATCATCTAGTAACATAATGAAATGTAAACACTTAATAACACAATGGACAGGTAAACACCTAGTAACATAATGGAGGGTAAACACTTGCATAACACAATGGACAGGTAAACACATAGCCTTGCTTGTAGCTGCATTTAGGGAGCTGGTCTGTGGGTGTTTCGCGTTGTTCTAGATTATGATCAAAGTACTAATTACAGGTAAGTGAGATCACCCCCCACAGATTCATCAAGTGTGTTCCATTCCCATTCTGGTGCTAAATCAGGAGATATCAAAGAAAGGTCCATGGATGAAGCCCTGTGGGTAGAAATGTCAGGAATGCGCGTTATGCTGCCATCATTGAGCAGATGTAATGGTGAGTCCACAATATTTTCCACAAAACGGTTATTACTAACCAAGGTGCAGCCTCTGCCCCAAAAGGGTGAGTGGGCAGTGACATAAAGTGGTATAAAATAAAAATAAAAATAAAAATCAAATCAAATAAATCAAATCCCCAGCTATCAGCCATTTGTTGCTAGTGGCTGGAAGATTGTGGATCCATTCTATGTTAAACTTGCTGGGGCCTTTAGGCAGGTAGACTGAAACCACACACAAAATGAAATGATCATTAATTTTAACTCTCACTGTGCGTGTGTGTGGATTTGGCATATGACAGGAAGGTGGAGATGGACGGAGATATAATCATGGCACTGACCAGAAGCTGGATACGGTTCAAAGCTCCAAGTACTTGGGAGCCGTTGTATCAGACCAGGGGTCCAAGCCAGAGGTAGTATGCAGGATTGCACAGACAATAACAACACTGTCCAAACTGAACACCATCTGAAAAGATAAAAATATCTCACTCAACTCCAAGATCAGACTAATGTGCTCCCTTGTCATATCCACATTCCGGTATGCCTGTGAATCGTGGACCCTGACTACTGATTTGGAAAGAAGAGTACAAGCAGTAGAGATGAGATGCTTCCAGAGACTCCTTGGCATCTCCTACAGAGACCACATAAGCAACAAAGAAGTGCTTAACAGAATCCAGCAAACCATTGGTCCCTACGAAAACCTTCTATCAACCGTAAAGAAGCGTAAACTTAAATGGTACGGGCATGTCACAGGATCAAAAGGACTTGCAAAAATAATACTGCAAGGCACTGTCCAAGGAGGAAGAAAAAGAGGCAGACCAAAGAAGAGATGGGAGGACAGCATCAGCGAATGGACAGGCCTAGAACTCGACAAAACCCTGAGAAAGGCAGAACACAGAGAGGAAGGAGGGAACTGTTGTCAAGTTCAGGGTGCCCCCACGGTCACCGGACTAGATAGATGAGATAGATAGATAGATAGATAGATAGATAGATAGATAGATAGATAGAGAAGAGAGTAGCATGAAGCGATAGATACGATAGATAGATAGATAGATAGATAGATAGATAGATAGAAGATAGATAGATAGATAGATAGATAGATAGATAGTAGATAGTAGATAGATAGATAGATAGATAGACAGATAGATAGATAGATAGATAGATAGATAGATAGATAGATAGAGAGATAGACAGATATAGATAGATAGATAGATAGATAGATAGAAGAGAGATAGACAGATAGACGATAGATAGATAGATATAGATAGAGATAGACAGATAACCCCTATTCAGTGCAAGATCCGAAAAAAAAAGTATGCTGTGACTTAACTGTTACTCTTTGAAGTAATATATCAGTCAACCAATTCATCAATTAATCATCAGTCTCCCCCCCCTCCTCTCTCTCTCTCTCTCTCTCTCTCTCTCTCTCTCTCTCTCTCTCTCTCTCTCTCTCTCTCCTCTCTCTCTCTCTCTCTCTCAGTATTGATTATTATTCAATCATTTAATTAGCCAATTAATCACTATCTCTCAGTACAAATATTGTCATTCAAATAATTGTCTTTAGCTTTCTTTCCTTCCTCTTCTCTTCTCTCTCTCTCTCTCTCTTCTCTCTCTCTCCTCTCTCTCTCTCTCTCTCTCTCTCTCTCTCTCTCTCTCTCTCTCCTCTCTCTCTCTCTCTCTCTCTCTCTCTGTGTGTGTGTGTGTGTGTGTGTGTGTGTGTGTGTGTGTGTGTGTGTGTGTGTGTGTTGTGTGGTGTGAAATCAAGTCAGTCAAGTCAAGTCCAGTCAAATAATTTAATGAGCCAGGCCATTTGCCCATGTCAAGGGAACAGTGGGACGGGGATGATGCCACACTGACAGACTTATCTCTCGAAAACATCAATGCATCACGAACATTTCTGGAAAATTCTCTGTGTGTGTGTTTGAGAGAGAGAGACTGTGTGTGTGTGCGTGCGTGCGTGCGTGCGTTGGTGTGTGTGTGTGTGTGTGTGTGTGTGTGTGTGTGTGTGTGTGTGTGTGTGTGTGTGTGTGTACGTGTGTGTTTTGTGAGTGAGTGTGTGTGTGTGCGTGCGTGCGTGCGTGCGTGCGTGTGTGTGTGTGCGTGTGTGTGCAGGGAGGGTTCAACCGACTTTCACACTTTGGAAAAGACCCCCTCCCTCCCTCCCTCCTCCCCCCCCCCCCCCCTTTGTTCTTTAACTTCCATCCCAAATTGGCCCTGACGATGTCTCTGCGAGTTTGTCGCCTCGTGTCTCACAGCCCATGGAGAGATTGACAACACCTCCCTCCCTCTCCCCCTCCCTCTCCCCCTCCCTCTCTCCTTCCCATCCCTCTTCCTTCCTCTGAAGCTAGCACCACAGAGAAAATGAGGAAGGACGAAAGAAAAGAAGAGAAAGGAAGAGAGAGGGGGGAAGGGGGGAGAGAGAGAGGGAGGGGGGAGAGGGGGAGAGAGAGGGGGAGGGGGAGAGAGAGGGGGAGGGGGGAGAGAGGGGGGAGGGGAGAGAGAGGGGGAGGGGAGAGAGGAGAGAGAGAGGAGGGGAGAGGGGAGAGAGGGGGAGAGAGAGGGGAGGAGAGAGAGGAGAGAGAGGAGAGAGAGAGAAGGGAGAGAGAGAGAAGTGGAGAGAGAGAGAGAAGTGAGAGAAGAGAGGGACTAGTTTTGTGTGAGTGCGTGCGTGCGTGCGTGCGTGCGTGCGTGCGAGCGTGTGTGTGTGTGTGTTGTGTGTGTGTGTGTGTGTGTGTGTGTGTGTGTGTGTGTGTGTTGTGTTGTGTATGTGTGCGCGCGCACGTGCAGCGCGTGTGTGTGTGTGTGTGTGTGTATTAGTTTTAAAGATAGTTGAAGGAGGGATGGGGGGAGGTCTTTTTTGTCTCCTAGCAACGTGACTTTCCAATAAATTGTACTGCGCACGCATGCACATCTTAGAGCGGAGGCATCTGCAGGAAATTGGTTTGTTCTGCAGGCTGATGGCGATCCTCTTTGGGGATAAAACTGCACAGGAAACAATTACAGGGGGACGGGATAGTCTAGTGGTCAGAACATTGCGCTCGCAATTTGACGACCCGGGTTCGATTCCCGTTCGAGGGGATTTTTTCCCCTGGAGATAACATCAGTTATGACTCCACTCACCCCACAAGTCCTTCCGATGAGACTATAAACCGAGGCCCCGTGTGCGAACGCACACAGAACATCTTGCGCACACCGTTAAATCCTGTTCCGCTTTTCGTAAGGGTAGACCACTGTGTGCCGGTGGGAACAGATGACAGGATTTATGAAAACTGCATTCACACGAGGACTGGGTGTGGAAAAAAAAAGCACAGCAGTGTTTATTCCACTATCCTCGATATAAAAGAATAAATAAATAAATAATATAAATAAAGGAATGAATAAATATAAATAAATAAGTTATTCAGACCCAAATATGGGGGCAGTATGCGTGGATTCCATCGCAGTGTACCATCACGCCATTCACTGAAGTTGTAGTTGGCTGCCTGCATGATGAAGTATTGAAAGCCGTAATACAGGCAAACTGCTCCTGAGCTAGTTGTATGTTATGTATGTATGATGTATGTATGTATGTATGTATGTATGTATGTATGTATGTATGTATGTATGTATGTATGTATGTATGTATGTATGTAGCATGTCTGTCTGTCTGTCTGTCTGTCTGTACTGTCTGCATGTATGCATGTATGATGTATGTTATGTAGTATGTATTGTATGTATGTATGAATGCATGTATGCATGTATGCATGTAGCATGTATGTATGAATGCATATATGTATGGTATGTTGTATGTTGTATGGTATAGTATGTATGTATGTATGTATGTATGTATGTATGTATGTATGTATGTATGTATGTATGTATGTATGTATGTATGTATGTATGTATGTATGTATGTATATCTGTCTGTCATGTATTCTGTCTGTCTGTCTGTCTGTCTGTCTGTCTGTCTGTCTGTATGTACTGTATTTATGTATTATGTATGTATGTATGTATGTATGTATGTATGTATGTTATGTATGATCTATGTATGTATGTATGTATGTATGTATGATGCATGCATGCATGATGTATGTATGTATGTATGTATGTTGTATGTATGTCTGTTGTATGTTGTTGTATGTTGTCATGTATGTAGTTGTTGTTGTATGTATGTATTAGTAGTATGTATGTATTGTTTGTATGTTGTATGTTGTATGTTGTCTGTCTGTCTGGTCTGTCTGTCTGTCTTCGTCTGTATGTATGTCTGTCTGGTCTGTCGATGTCTGTCTGTATGTCGTCGTTGTCGGTAGTCTGTCTGTATGTGTCGGTCATAGTGACGGCATAGGAGGAGGAGAGTGAGGAGAGTTATGATGGTGAGAAGTCTGGCCACTCTGACCAGGAGACAACAAACAGAACAGAAAACAGGAAAAAAACACAGAAAAAACAAGACAGAACAAAAAAAACACGTACAACAGAACAAGCAAAACAAAACAAAACAAAGCAAAACAGAACAGAACAACAGAACAGAACAAACTGAATTAAACAGAACAGAATAGAACAGAACAGAACAGAACAGAACAGACTAAACAAAACAGAAAAGAACAGTAAAACCCAAAACAGAACAGAACGGAACAAAACAGAACAAAAAACAAAACAGAAGAGAACAAAACAAAAAGCAAAACAACACAAAACAGAACAAGACAAAGCAACACAAGCTGGGAGGCAAAGGTTCCGCAAACAGAAACAAACAAAACAAATGGAACAGAACAGACCAGACAGAATACAGACAGACAGACCAGCAAGAACATATACAACAAAAACGAACAAGAACATATACAAA
>CM060345.1:36293930-36298930 GCA_030674155.1 Stramonita haemastoma
ATTCTTATAATCTATAATATATATATATAAGTTCTTATAAATATATATATATATATATATATATTTAGATAAGTAAATATAATATACGAGAGAGAGAGAGAGAGAGAGAGAGAGAGAGAGAGAGAGAGAGAGAGAGAGAGGAGAGAGAGAGAAATGCGGGTGTGTCTATATCACCAAGTAGTGAAGGACATTAAAACAAAACAAAAACCAAACAAAACAAAAAAAAAAAAAACAAAAAAAACACACACACACACCCCCCCCAAAAAAAAAAAAAAACAAAAAAAAAAAACCACCCGCTAATAGATAAAGAGCCAGCAGGAGCCAGCAGGAGAACATTATAATAAACAAGTGAAACATCATTCTACGGCCATATATCTAAAGTTATACAAGTCATTTAAATGATACATTTGGATAAAAGGGGAAAAAAATAACTGATATCCTTATTTGAAGGGGGGTGGGGGAGAAATACTATCAAACAAAAAACAAAAACAAAAAAACACACAAAACACATCCCAGATGTTTATAAAATTAACAAAACATTTGTAAAAATTGGATAATGATTTCCGCGGCCGCACTCACATTCTCTCACACACCAGGACATACAGACACACAGATAAGTAATTTAACAATACACACAATCCACACCCATGCACACACACAGTTTGTAGAGAGGGTAGGGGGGATGGGTGGAGTGTTGGTTTTGTTGTTTTTAATTTGCATCAAGTGTGTTTTAGAAGGTAATTTTTGAAGGTTGTTAACGATTGGGTGTTGTTTAATGGAATCAGAAGGGAGGTTCCACAGCGTAGGGCCTGTAGTATAGTAAACAGATTTTAAAACAGGTCTATTCTTGGGATTGGGACATTGGCTTTTCCATACTTCTGGAGTGATTTATTGGAAATTTATCTTTTAAGGATTGTGGGGACATTTCCTGTCATTATCTTAAACATCATGATGCCTTTGTTATGTTTAGTCGTTGGTGTAGGGGGAGAATATTTAACTGTTATAGTCTACTTCTAGCAAGGTTGTTTTCTTCAAGAGGACCAGTTCAAGACCACGTTTATACAGACTAAGTAACGGTTTCATGGTACATTTGCACTGGCAGAATCCCACAGGGTTGCTGCATAGTCTATTGAGGATTGTATATAAGCTTGAAAGAACAGTTTCCTTGAATGGAAGTCAAGAAAGTGTTTGATTTTAGTCAACTGGTAGACTTTTTGGGACAAGTATTTGCATAGATGAGATATGTGGTAGAACCAGCTGAGATTTTCATCGATTGTCACTCCTAGGACTTTGTGGTGAGAGGTTTGTTCAATTGCTTCCTTTTTTATGTAAATTTTAAACAGTTTATGTGATAAATTTTGTCGCTTTTGTCTGGTGGTGATAAGCATGCATTTTGTTTTTGGGGGATGAATAGACATGTGGTTTTGTTCTGTCCATTTGACAAGTTCGTCAGTGCTTTTTTGTAGTATGGTTGCAAGATAATCAATGTTGTTATGGCTCGTATGTATGGTTGTGTCATCAGCAAATAGTTCACATTTGGAATTGATATGTAGAGGAAGGTCATTTATGTATAATGAGAAGAGAATTGGTCCCAATATGGATCCCTGTGGTATTCCATAATGAATGGTTTAGATAGAGACAGAGGGAGCTGATGGTTCTTGTACTGCTCGGACAAATGTCTGTCTACATTACTGAGTCTTGTCCAATAGACAGTGTACAAAGCCCATGCTTACTCTTTCTTACTTTAAAGAAAACAACAACAACAACAACAAAAACAAAAAAACCGAAATACTTCCTGCTGAAAGTCTTCCAACAGCCAGGATTGCCCTACGGGGGCTCAATGGACTGACTTTGAGGTTCTCAGGCCATTTTGTTTGTTTGGGGGGTTTTGGTTTTTTTTTTAGGAATTTCTTTGCCTAAGACAGTTCTGTTTTTTTCGTAGTCTTTTGTATTCTTTTATATCGATATTATTCTCGATATAAAAGAATACAAAAGACTAAGCACACACAACACACACACACACACACACACACACACACACACACACACACACACACACACCACACACACTCTCTCTCTCTCTCTCTCACTCTCACTCTCACTCTCCCTCCCCCTCTCTCTCCCTCCCTCCCTCTCTCTCCCTCTCTCCCTACCTCTCTCCCCCCCCTCCACCCCCCTCTCTCTTGCTCCCCTCCCCCTCCCCCCATCTCTCTCTCCCTCCTCCACCCCCCCTCCCCTCTTTCCCTAACCCCGAAACACAAACGGGAGAAAGGAACGAGTTTTGAAGGAGACTCTTCATCACCAGACTGGGGGGACAATGATGTCGGCAGTCCAAAAGTCTCGGCCATTTTCAGGCCTGTCTTCACACCTGAGGCCCGCCATCTCTCTGCTAGAGGAGCCGGCTTCTCTGCAGACACACCACAGAGGCAGAGAGAGAGGCAGAGACAGAGAGAGAGGCAGAGAGAGAGGCAGAGACAGAGAGAGAGACAGAGACAGAGGCAGAGAGAGAGGTAGAGGCAAGAGGCAGTGCTAGAGGCAAGAGGCAGTTCAGGAGGCGAGAGGGAGCGAAGAACGTCAAGCTGTAAATGGGTCTGACCCTTAGTCAGCCAGTCACACCCCGCACTGACAGACAAAGGAGCTGGACAGAGGAGACAGACGATAAAGATTATAATTATAGACTGAGAGAAGGAGGGAGAGAGAGGGGGAGGGAGAGAGAGAGAGAGAGAGAGAGAGAGAGAGAGAGAGAGAGAGAGAGAGAGAGAGAGAGAGAGAGAGAGAGAAGACAGACAGACAGACAGACAGACAGACAGACAGACAGACGACAGACAGACAGACAGACAGACAGACAGACAGACAGAGATGTAGGGAAAGATGGAGTGAGAGAGACAGACATACATACAGACAGACAGACAGTGACAGAGATGGAGAGAGAGATGGAGGGAGAAAGAGAGAGAAAAAAAAAGAGAGAGAGGAGAGAGACAGAGACAGAGAGGCTCATTCACTCGCATTGACTACAGTCACTTTCTTTCGTGAACAAATAAAACACACATGCTGAAACATACGTCTGCATCACACATACGCATGCGCGCGCGCACACACACATATACATGCATACATACATACATACATACATACATACATACATACATACATACATACATACATACATACATACATACATACATACATACAATACAAATACATACATACATACATATTACTTTTCAATAGTCAATGTACTATGTTTTGTTATATGAGACATGTTTTGTCAAAACGTGAGTGTTTACAACAGAGTGTTTAAAGGAGTTACGATTGGACATTAATTTGTTTAAGAGACGGTGGTAGCTGATTCCACAAGGTACCACCACTGCGGAGAAAGCTTGTTTTGAAAATGTCGATTCTTGAGGGAGGCACAGCTAAAGATGCCTGTCATTATTCTATGAAAACAGTGCGATGCAGCTAAGATGCTGTCATTATCTATGAAACAGTGCGAATGGCAGCTAAAGATGCCTGTCATTATTCTATGAAAACAGTGCAGAATGGCAGCTAAAGATGCCTGTCATTATTCTATGAAAACAGTGCAGAATGGCAGCTAAAGATGCTGTCACTATCTATGGAACAGTGCAGAATGGCAGTAGATGCCATCACTATTCTATGAAAACAGTGCAGAATGGCAGCTAAAGATGCCTGTCATATTCTATGGAAACAGTGCAGAATGGCAGGAGGTGCAGAGCCATCAACTACCTTATGCATAAACAGCGTTTGTTGTAGCAAAATCTCTGCTGTAATGGTACAATATCTAAATTTTTATATCATTGGTGGGTCAGGGAACTTGACTTCAGAACTAATGTTGGAGCTCGCTTGTGCTGTCTCAATAACGCTTTTAGAGCATTAGCACTTGCAGAATCCTGTACTGTAGAAGCATAGTCCATAACTGACTGAACATGTGCCTGAAAAAAAACAGTTTACGAGCATGGGTATTTAAAACGTGTTTGATTTTAGATAGCTGGAACACTCTTTGAGAGATTCGCTTGCAAATGCTGGAAATAATATGGTCCGATTATTGTCAGTAATGATGCCCAAGACACCAGGAGAGTTGACTACTTCAATACTTTGTCCTGCAACTGAAACAGAAATCACAATTGCATGTACATTTTGTCATTTCTGCCGAGTAGAGAAGAGAGAGAGAGAGAGAGAGAGAGAGAGAGAGAGAGAGTAGTTTGGGACATATTATAATACTCTAATACCATAACCAATCTTATGATTGTAGTCGCACAAAAAATACATAACCGAGAAACAGAGACACAGAGAGAAACAGAGACACACAGAGAAACAGAGACACAGAGAGAAACAAAGAGAAACAGAAACACAGAGAGAAACAGAGACACAGAGAGAAACAGAGACACAGAGAGACACAGAGAGAAACAGAGACACAGAGAGACACAGAGAGAAACAGAGAGAAACAGAGACACAGAGAGAAACAGAGAGAAACAGACACAGAGAGAAACAGAGACACAGAGAGAAACAAAGACACAGAGAGACACAGAGAGAAACAGAGACACAGAGACACAGAGAGACACAGAGAGAAACAGAGACACAGAGAGAAACAGAGAGAAACAGAGACAGAGAGAGAAACAGAGAGAAACAGAGACACAGAGAGAAACAGAGACAGAGAGAGAAACAGAGACACAGAGAGAAACAGAGAGAAACAGAGACACAGAGAGAAACAGAGAGAAAGACAGAGAGAACGCGCTTTGCTCTCTGGCTTGTACTTGGACCTCCATGGACAAATGATAGCAAATGATCAGGGATAGGATAGGGGGTAGACATACTTGTGTTTTGTCTGTCTGTCTGTCTGTCTGTCTGTCTGTCTGTCTGTCTGTCCATCAGTCCCTCGGAAGAGTGCGGGTTCAAATCCTGGCTTTGTCCAGGCCACAAGCTTCGTCTGGTCTTTTAATCATCTATTTATTCGGGGGCGGGATGGCTCAGTGGTCAGAGCA
>CM060345.1:36303930-36308930 GCA_030674155.1 Stramonita haemastoma
CTGCTGGAGGGAGAACACACATACACATCGTCACACATCAACACACATACACATCGTCACACATCAACACACATACACATTATCACACATCAACATACATACACATCGTCACACATCAACACACATACACATTATCACACATCAACACACATACACATTATCACACAGCAATATACACATCGTCACACATCAACATACACATCGTCACACATCAACATACACATCGTCACACATCAACATACACTCATATCGTCACACATCAACCAACATACATACACATCGTCACACATCAACATACATACCCATTATCACATATCAACATACCCATTATCACACATCAACATACACATCGTCACACATCAACATACACATCGTCACACATCAGCATACACATCGTCACACATCAACATACACACATATCGGCACACATCAACATACACACGCATATCGTCCCACATCAACATACACACATATCGTCACACATCAGCACACATATCGGCACACATCAACATACACACACACATATCGTCACACATCAACACACATACACATCATCGCTGCACACGTGCAGAGAGAGAACACACTTTGTTTACCATGTACCAGCTATCACTTGAACTGGCGCACTTTGCGCTGTGTTTTCTGCGCTGTGTTTTATGTGCTGTGTTTTATGCGCTGTGTTTTATGTGCTGTGTTTTCTGCGCTGTGTTTTCTGCGCTGTGTTTTATGTGCTGTGTTTTATGCGCTGTGTTTTATGTGCTGTGTTTTATGCGCTGTGTTTTATGTGCTGTGTTTTATGTGCTGTGTTTTATGTGCTGTGTACTTTTCGCTGTGTTTTATGTGCTGTGTTTTATGTGCTGTGTTTAATGTGCTGTGTTTTATGTGCTGTGTACTTTGTGCTGTGTTTAATGTGCTGTTTTATGTGCTGTGTTTTATGTGCTGTGTTTTGTGATTTGTGTTTTGTGTTGTCTGTGCTGTGTTTTCTGTGCTGTGTTTTATGTGCTGTGTTTTATGTGCTGTGTACTTTGTGCTGTGTTTTATGTGCTGTGTTTTATGTGCTGTGTACTTTGTGCTGTGTTTAATGTGCTGTGTTTAATGTGCTGTGTTTTGGTATGCTGTGTTTTGTGATTTGTGTGTTTGTGTTTTCTGTGCTGTGTTTTCTGTGCTGTGTTTCATGTGCTGTGTTTTGTGTGCTGTGTTTTATGTGCTGTATTTTATGTGCTGTGTTTTATGTGCTGTGTTTTATGTGCTGTGTTTTATGTGCTGTGTTTTATGTGCTGTTTCATGTGCTGTGTTTTATGTGTTGTGTTTTTTGTGCTGTATTTTAAATGCTGTTTTATGTGCTGTATTTTATGTGCTGTATTTTATGTGCTGTATTTTATGTGTTGTGTTTTATGTGCTGTGTTTTATGTGCTGTGTTTGAAGTGCTGTTTCATGTGCTGTGTTTTGTGTGTTTTGAGTTTTGTGTGCCGTGTTTCATCATCTGTGTTTTATGTGCCCTGTTTATGTATTGTGTTTTATGTGCCGTATTTTACATGCTGCTTTTTTATCATTCTTTTACACTGTAGTTTTGAGCATCAAAACCTTAACAGTCCAAGAACACCGAGTACTTTATGACTGGAAAAAGAATATGACCCACAGTTTGTAGACATGATTATACACGCTATTAACCAGAGATGCCCATGAGATGAGACATTATTTTATAATTAAACAGGGAAGCGAAAACACAGCTCCGGATGTGCTTTGCATTCAGCTTTGCTTGAAACTGATTTGATTTGATTTGATTTATTCTTTTATATCGAGGATAATGGGATAAGCACTCTTGTGCTTTTTTTTTTTATCTAGTCCCCGTGTGTATGCAGTTTTGTAAATGTCATCTGTTCCCACCGGCACACGATGGCCTACTCTTACGAAAAGCGGAACAGGGTTTAACGTGTGCACAAGATGTTCTGCGTGCGTTCGCACACGGGGCCTCGGTTTAAAGTCTCATCTGAAGGACTTTTGGGGAGTGTGGAGTCAGCACTGATGTTAACTCCAGGAGAAAAATCTTCTCGACCGGACTCGAACTCGAGTCGTCAAATTGGCAGCGCAATGTTCTGACCACTGGGCTGTAAAGTAGTTGGTATGATGGAAAGGACTCATGAACGAACTCTAATGCTACAAATTGTCTGTAATGACATCCTCTTGTCTTATATCCATCCGCATCAAAACTCAAAATGTACCATAGACCACTACTTTTATGTCTGCATTTTATCAAACTCTTTTCCGTGATTCAAACGTGTTGACAACAATGGAGGGTTATGCCTATCATTGTGTTTCAAACGGTATCATATGCCTTACAATCTATTATCACTTGAATTAATAATGATAATAATAATATTAATATACTAATATTAATACTACTACTAATAATATTATTATGGGATTTACATAGCGCTGAATCTTATAGGGTACAAAATCAAAGCGCTTTCATTCAGATTAGTCACGTGCATGCAACCGTTTATAATAATATAATAATAATAATAATAATAATAATAATAATAAAAATAATAATAATATGATAATATATATAATAATGATATAATAATGATAATAATAATAATAATAATAATAATATAATAATAATAATAATGATGATGATGATGATATAATAATGATAATAATAATAATAATAATAATAATAATAATAATAATAATAATAATAATAATAATAATAATATCATGGACTTCATATAGCGCTATATCTTGCAAAAACAAATCGAAGTGCGTGCATTCGACCGATACAACACACAAACAATCAACAACAATTACTAGTTTTAGTTTTACTAGTTTACATATAAAATTGACAAATTACATGTCTACACACACAAACACACAGCAATCACATTGAGTGATGTTTTGTATCCATTTAAATAAAGTTTATTCCACATGAGCAGCCGCCATGGCGAAGTGGTTAACACCTTGGAGATAGGACTGGAAGATCGTGGGTTTGATTCCTATAAGAGTCATAGGGATTTTTTGGACTCCAGCCGGCTCCTACCCAGAGTGCGTGTGCTGTGGGCTCAGTGGGGAGACTGACTCCTAACTGTCCTAGACTGCTAGGCATTGAATGGCAGACTGCATGTTTTTCTGTCAAATGAGACAATGCCTGTGAATGTGACGTTTTACTTAGGTTAAAGAACCCACGGCAACAAAACTTTGAAAACTTTGGTTTAAAAAAAAAGCCAATTTCACAGAGGAAACAAATACAGAAAGGTAGCCCTGACCCTGTGGCGACATGACACTCCCTGAAGAGAGCAGCCCCAGTGTGTGGCGACATGACACTCTCCCTGAAGAGAGCAGCCCCGACATGACACTCTCCCTGAAGAGAGCAGCCCTGACATGACACTCTCCCTGAAGAGAGCAGCCCTGACATGACACTCTCCCTGAAGAGAGCAGCCCTGACATGACACTCTCCCTAAAGAGAGCAGCCCTGACATGACACTCTCCCTGAAGAGAGCAGCCCTGACATGACACACTCCCTGAAGAGAGCAGCCCTGACATGACACTCCCTAAAGAGAGCAGCCCTGACATGACACTCTCCCTGAAGAGAGCAGCCCTGACATGACACACTCCCTGAAGAGAGCAGCCCTGACATGACACACTCCCTGAAGAGAGCAGCCCTGACATGACACTCCCTGAAGAGAGCAGCCCTGACATGACACACTCCCTGAAGAGAGCAGCCCCTGTGTCATACACAGAAAGAGCATTCAGGGGCTTAGGAAAGGAGAGAAGGCACACGCTACGTGATTCTCCTCCTTCTCCTCACTCCTCCATTGCCCATCTTTAGTCAGGGTTGGCGGACTGGCTGCCTTCAGCGCCAAGGCTTCATTTCTCCCAGTTCTGGATGAAACCATTGACGCTGGGGGCAGCAGCAAAGTGAGAGGCTGTATGATCAGTGGCTTTATCCCAGTTCTGGATTAAACCATTGATGCTGGGGGCAGCAGCAAAGTGAGAGGCTGTATGATCAGTGGCTTTCTTTCCACTCGTGGAATTCCACTTTACAGCTTAGTCTTTAGTGATCGACTATGACTCTCTGACTAGGAGGCTTGACTTGCACAGTCCTTATGTGCTGCTGCAGCCTTAGGGGCTAGTTGGCCTTTGGAGAACATCTCCAACGCTGACTGTCCTTATGCCCTCTTGGCCGAGAGAGTGGAGATGTGCTGTGGGCAAGGCATCTCCACTATAATCAAATTTCTGCCCTGTTTCCGAAACGGCAGCTGCCTCCTCTGCTGTTTTGAAGACCATTGTCGATCTAACTATCTATCTATCTATCTATCTATCTATCTATTTATCTATCTATCTATCTATCTATCTATCTATCTATCTATCTATCTATCTATCTATCTATCTATCTAACTATCGATCGATCGATCGATCGATCTATCTATCCCTTAGTCTGGCGACCGTGGGGGCACCCCTGAAGACTTGGCAACCAGTTCCCTCCATTCCTCTCTCTGTTCTGCCTTTCTCAAAGTTTTGTTGAGTTCTAGGCCTGTCCATTCGCTGATGTTGTCCTCCCATCTCTTCCTTGGTCTGCCTCTTTTTCTTCCTCCTTGGACAGTGCCTTGCAGTAGTGTTTTTTGCAAGTCCTGTTGATCTTGTGACATGCCCGCACCCTTCACGTTGAGGAGCAGAGGGGCAGACAGGTTGGTGGCTCCTGGTCTGCCTGCACTCCGCACAGCAGAGGAGCAGAGGGGCAGACAGGCTGGTGGCTCCTGGTCTGCCTCCACTCCACACAGCAGAGGGGCAGACAGGCTGGTGGCTCCTGGTCTGCCTGCACTCCACACAGCAGAGGAGCAGAGGGCAGACAGGCTGGTGGCTCCTGGTCTGCCTGCACTCCACACAGCAGAGGAGCAGAGGGGCAGACAGGCTGGTGGCTCCTGGTCTGCCTCCACTCCACACAGCAGAGGGGCAGACAGGCTGGTGGCTCCTGGTCTGCCTGCACTCCACACAGCAGAGGA
>CM060345.1:36313930-36323930 GCA_030674155.1 Stramonita haemastoma
CCGTGTGTATGTAGTGTTGTAAATGTCATCTGTTCCCACCGGCACACGATGGCCTACTCTTACGAAAAGCGGAACAGGATTTAACGTATGCGCAAGATGTTCTGTGTGCGTTCGCACACGGGGCCTCGGTTTAAAGTCTCATCCGAAGGACTTTGGGGAGAGTGGAGTCAGCATGAGTTAACTCCCGGAGAAAAGTCTCTTCGACCGGAATCGAACCTGGGTCGTCAAATTGCCAACGTAATGTTCTGACCACTAGGCTATCCGTCCCCTTATCTATCTATCTGTATGTGTGTGTGTCTATCTGTCTGTCGGTCTGTCTGTCTGTCTGTCTGTCTGTCTGACTGTCTGTCTGTCTGTCTGTCTGTCTGTCTGTCTGTCTGTCTGTCTGTCTGTCTGTCTCTCTTCTTCTGTCTCTCTCTCTCTCTCTCTCTCTCTCTCTCTCTCTCTCTCTCTCTCTCTCTCTCTCTCTCTCTCTCTCTCTCTCTCGGTGTGACTGGCACGGGTTCGAATTTACCACTTCCGCTTTTCGGACTGGATGTAAAAGAAAAAGCTCATAGGTGCTTATTCCATATCCTCGGTATAAATAAATAAACAAATAAACGAATAAATAAATCCTCAAATTAAAAGAATAGAAAAAACCAGTGTATCACACGCTCTTAAAGAGCAATAGTCTTGATTCCACCACAGCAATGTTCAGAATACAGAACAGCACATTGCAATATCATATAATTTCTAAAGACCAATAGTCTTGATTCCACCACAGCAATGTTCAGAATACAGAACAGCACATTGCAATACTTATATAATTTCTAAAGACCAATAGTCTTGATTCCACCACAGCAATGTTCAGAATACAGAACAGCACATTGCAATACTTATATAATTCCTAAAGACAATAGTCTTGATTCCACCACAGCAATGTTCAGAATACAGAACAGCACATTGCAATACTTATATAATTCTAAAGACAATAGTCTTGATTCCACCACGCAATGTTCAGAATACAGAACAGCACATTGCGATAAGTTAAGTAAAATCACTTTATTCACCCCGTGAAGGCGCAACTACAATACGGACAAATATTTTGATTTATTGATTTAATTTATGTGTATACAGTTTTGTACATGTTGTCATCTGTTCCACCGGCACACAATGCCCTACTCTTAGAGAAGCAGAACGGATTTAAAGTAGTGTCGCAAAATGTTCTGCGTGCGTGGCACACAAGGGATCTCGGTTATAGTCTCATCGAAGGACTTTGGGGAGAGTGGAGTCAGCATGATGTTACTCCAGGGAAAAAATCCCTCGAAACAGAATCGAACCTGGTCGTCAATTGCGAAGAGAGGTGTTGTGTGTACATTGCAGTTCATGTTGGCGGAACCCTGGAGAACAGTTTTGATCAGAAACCCATTCTCACTGGGTCAAGGACTGGGCCACAGTTCCTGGAGACTTTCTCCAGAAATGAGCATCAAGGAATGGCACAGTTCCTGGAGACTTTCTCCAGAAATGAGCATCAAGGACTGGCCCACAGTTCCTGGAGACTTTCTCCAGAAATGAGCGTGAAGAAAGCATTGTAAAGACAGACAATATCTAGCACACACCATCTGCAGCACTAAATCTACTGCTGCTTCAAAATAGCTACAGAATAAAATGTTTCAAAATAGCTATAAATAAAAATGTTCCAAATAGCTGCACAATAAAATGTTTCAAAAAAGCTACAGAATAAAATTTTCAAAATAGCTATAGAATAAAATGTTCTAAATAGCTATAGAAACAAAATATTCTAAATAGCTCTAAAGTAAAATGTTCAAAAGAGCTAAAAATGTAAAATGTTGCAAAAAGCTATAAAATAAAATGTTGCAAAATAGCTATAAAATAAAATGTTCCAAAATAGCTATAAAATAAAATGTTCCAAAATAGCTATAGAATAATATGTTCCAAAATAGCTATAAAATAAAATGTTCCAAAATAGCTTTAGAATAATATGTTCCAAAATAGCTATAAAATAAAATGTTCCAAAATAGCTATAGAATAATATGTTCCAAAATAGCTACAGAATAAAAATGTTCCAAAATAGCTCTACAATAAAATGTTCCAAAATAGCTACAGAATAAAATGTTCCAAAATAGCTATAGAGTAAAATGTTCCAAAATAGCTATAGAGTAAAATGTTTCAAAATAGCTATAAAGTAAAATGCTCCAAAATAGCTATAGAATAAAATGTTGCAAAATAGCTATAGAATAATATGTTCCAAAATAGCTATAAAATAAAATGTTCCAAAATAGCTATAGAATAATATGTTCCAAAATAGCTACAGAATAAAAATGTTCCAAAATAGCTATAGAATAAAATGTTCCAAAATAGCTACAAAATAAAATGTTCCAAAATAGCTATAGAGTAAAATGTTCCAAAATAGCTATAGAGTAAAATGTTTCAAAATAGCTATAAAGTAAAATGTTCCAAAATAGCTATAGAGTAAAATGTTTCAAAATAGCTATAAAGTAAAATGCTCCAAAATAGCTATAGAGTAAAATGTTTCAAAATAGCTATAAAGTAAAATGCTCCAAAATAGCATAGAATGAAGTACTCAAATTAATATCCCCTAAGTCAGAATAGGGATCGCCTAAAAACAATGGCATACGCAAAATCTCAACCAGTCCTTCGAATAAAACTATAAATTGAGGCCCCCTGTGCGAACGCACGCAGAACATCTTGCCCATACGTTAAATCCTGTTCCATTTTTCGTAAGAGTAGGTCATTGTGTGCCGGTGGGAAAAGATGACAAGATTTACAAAACTGCATACACACAGGGACTGGATGCAAAAAAGCACTCGAGTGCTTATTCCATTATCCTCAAAATAAAAGAATAAACAAATACATAAATAAATAACTAGATAAATAAATTGATAGATAAATAAATAAACTATTAGTAAACCTCGGAGCTCTAGCCAAGGAATGAAAGAAAAAAAAATACCCCAGCCCCCCAAAACAGGCCATGACCAACTAAAGCAAAAGATGGCAGAACATCCAGTGACCAAACAGACCTGAACAAAGCCTCTCCCTCAAACAGACCTGTACAAAGCCTCTCCCTCAAACAGACCTGTACAAAGCCTCCCCCTCAAACAGACCTGTACAAAGCCTCTCCCTCAAACAGACCTGTACAAAGCCTCTCCCTCAAACAGACCTGTACAAGCCTCTCCCTCAAACAGACCTGAACAAAGCCTCCCCCTCAACAGACCTGAACAAAGCCTCTCCCTCAAACAGACCTGAACAAAGCCTCTCCCTCAAACAGACCTGAACAAAGCCTCTCCCTCAAACAGACCTGAACAAAGCCTCTCCCTCAAACAGACCTGAACAAAGCCTCCCTCAAACAGACCTGAACAAAGCCTCTCCTCAAACAGACCTGAACAAAGCCTCTCCCTCAAACAGACCTGAACAGAGCCTCTCCTCAAACAGACCTGTACAAAGCCTCTCCCTCAAACAGACCTGTACAAAGCCTCTCCTCAAACAGACCTGTACAAAGCCTCCCCCTCCCCCTCAACAGACTGGCCAAGAAAAGGCAACAGACATGTTAGAAGCAAAGGGACAGTATCAATTTATGAGAGTGCTCTCCCCGTGTTGAAAAGAGTTGTCCCCCCTCGGCCTGTGTCTTTTGTTGCACAATGCAGACAGGACAGAGGACAGGGATCAGGTTTCCATGGCGGCCATTGTGCGCATTGTATGGTGCACAGGGAGGGGGGGGGGGGTAACACGGGGATGGAGGGAAAGGCAACACTGCCAGGAGATGGCTGCCGAGATAATAGAACTGTTGGCTGGAGTGCCAAAGAAAGTAATACATGGTTGATGGCTTTGCTAAATAAAGTAATACATGGTTGATGGCTTTGCTAAATAAAGTAATACATGGTTGATGGCTTTGCTAAATAAAGTAATACATGGTTGATGGCTTTGCTAAATAAAGTAATACATGGTTGATGGCTTTGCTAAATAAAGTAATACATGGTTGATGGCTTTGCTAAATAAAGTAATACATGGTTGATGGCTTTGCTAAATAAAGTAATACATGGTTAATGGCTTTGCTAAATAAAGTAATACATGGTTGATGGCTTTGCTAAATAAAGTAATACATGGTTGATGGCTTTGCTAAATAAAGTAATACATGGTTGATGGCTTTGCTAAATAAAGTAATACATGGTTGATGGCTTTGCTAAATAAAGTAATACATGGTTGATGGCTTTGCTAAATAAAGTAATGCATGGTTGATGGCTTTGCTAAATAAAGTAATACATGGTTGATGGCTTTGCTAAATAAAGTAATACATGGTTGATGGCTTTGCAAAATAAAATGATCACGTAGATGACTAGCTAGATAGTTGGTTGGAGTGCAAAATAAAGTAATGGATGATTGATTGCTTTGCAAAAATAAAGTGATCCAGTGGATGACTAGCTAGATAGTTGATTGGAGTGCAAAATAAAGTAATAGATGATTGATTGCTTTGCAATATAAAGTGATAGATGGTTGACGGGTCTGCAAAATAAAGTAATAGATAGTTGGTGGCTTTGCAAAATAAAGTGATGAAGTAGATTGATGGTCTGGAGGTAACGCGCCTGCCTAGAAAGCGAAAAGTCCGACTCAGAGTGTGCAGTGGTTTGAGTTCCCTTTGGGCCCCAAACTTTTCCCCCATCCATTAGACCATGAGTGGTGGTCTAAGCGCTAGTCTTTCGGATGAGACAATATACAGAGTTCCCCTGTGTTATATAATTATCATAACTTAGCGCATGTAAAAGAACCCACGGCAACAAGGGCGTTGTCCCGGGCAAAATTTTGTAGGAAAATGCCACTCTGATAGGGAAACATATACAGTTACAGACAGAAAAAAAATAATGGGTAGGTGCTGCACCTGTGGTGACGCGCTCTCCGCCGGGAGGGCAGCCCGAATTTCACGCAGAGCAATCTGCTGTGACATAAAGTGGTATAAATAAAACAAATGAATTGATGGCTAGATACTTGGTTTATAATGCAAAATGAAGTAATGCAGTACGTAACTAGCTAGATAGTTGGAGTGCAAAATAGAATAATAGACGGTTGGTTGGTTTGCAAAATAAAGTAATCAAGTAGACTGATGGGTAGATAGTTGGTTATAGTGCAAAGTAAAGTGATCCAGTAGATTGATGGCGAGATAGTTGGTTATAGTGCAAAGTAAAGTGATCCAGTGGATGGCTAGCAAGATAGTTCGTTGGTTAAGTGCAAAATAGTGTAATCACATAGATGGCGGCTAGATATTTGAAGCGCAAAATAAAGAAATCAAGTAGGTCATTAATATCCTTTCTCTACAGATAACATCGAAAACAACCACCAGCAGAGGCCTGTGTTGGCGCTGCACTATTGTTGTGGCATGCCGGGCTTCAGAGTGTGGTGTGGTACAAGGCTAAGGGGGAAGGGACAGCCTGGTGGCTTCAGAGTGTGGTGTGGTACAAGGCTAAGGGGGAAGGGACAGCCTGGTGGCTTCAGAGTGTGGTGTGGCACAAGGCTAAGGGGGAAGGGACAGCCTGGTGGTCAGGGATGTGCTCGCCATCTGCTGACCCAGTTCCAGTCACCTTCAAGAGGATTTTTCCTCTGGAGTTAACATCAGTGCCGACTCCACTCCCCTTTGTATGAGACTATAAACCGAGGCCACGTGTGCAAACGCAAGCAGAACATCTAGCGCACACCTCAAAACCAATTCCGTTTTTTGGAAGAGTAGGCCATTGTGTGCCTGTGGGATTGAGGACAGAATTTACAGAACTGCATACACAGGGGAACTGGATGTAAAAAAAAAGCACATGCGTGCTTATTCTAGTATCCGCCATATAAAATAAATAAATAATAAATAAATAAATAAATAAATAAATAAATAAATGAATAAATAAATGAATAAATAAATAGCAAAGTGAAGGTGCCTTGGGCTTAGTGTGGGAAATCTGTGTTCAGCATGGCACACTTTAAGACTATTACCCTACAGTCTGTGTTCAGCATTGCACATTTTAAAGGTATCATTGCACCGTTTGTGTTCAGCATGCATTGCACACTTTCAGGGTATTATCCTACAGTCTGTATTCAGCATGCATTGCACACTTTAAGGGTATCTTACAGTTTGTGTACAGCATTGCACATCCAGTGTAAGATTATTTGCGTATAAACACTTACCAAACATCGAATAATTTAGTGTAAAAATTAATTATCTATGTGTTGACACTTACCAAACATCCAAAAACTTAGTGTAAGATTATCTACGTGTTAACACTTACCAAAACGTCCAGTAATTCAGTGTTAGATGACTTCCATGTTAACACTTACCAAAACTTCCAATAATTCAGTGTTAGATGATTTCTATGTTAACACTTACCAAAACGTCCAATAATTCAGTGTTAGATGACTTCCATGTTAACACTTAGCAAAACGTCCAATAATTCAGTGTTAGATGATTTCCATGTTAACACTTACCAAACATTGGCGATACAGACTGGAGACGGTAAGCTGAGGTCGCTTTCCCGGCACCATTGAACATCTTTCAAAAGCAAGGCTTCCTTCCTTCACAAACTGAGTCAGAAAACACAATTTGAAGAGAGAGAAGGAGATTTTGATTTATTCTTTTTTTCTTTTATATTGAGGATAATGGAATCAGCACTCTTGTGCTTTTTTACATCCAGTCCCCGTGTGTAGGGACTGGGAGAGAGAGAGAGAGAGAGAGAGAGAGAGAGAGAGAGAGAGAGAGAGAGAGAGAGAGAGAGAGAGAGAGACAGAGACAGAGACAGACAGACAGACAGACAGACAGACAGACAGACAGACAGACAGACAGAGGGAGGGAGGGAGAAAGAGACAGAGAGACAGAGACAGAGAGACAGAGACAGAGAGAGGGGGTGGGGGTGGACGGCAGTTAAAAGGGGGGAGGAAGAGAATAGAAAGCTCCCTTGAGTTTGTCCAGAGCTTCATAGATTGTTTCTTCCCCCCCATTTACTTTGTAGCTGTTGGAGGCTGCCTGCCAGAGGGCGGAAGCCGGTGTGGCTATCGCCCATTGTGTCCGTCCACTTGGCGAGGGGGTCGGGGGGGGGGGGGGGGGGGGGCTGGTTAGGCGGGTGAGTGGGGTAGGAAAAGGAATTACTTTTTTTTTAATTTAATTTTTTTTTAGTATCTTATACCATTTTGTGTCACAGCAGACTTCTCTGCGTGAAATTCAGGCTGCCCTCCACGGGGGAGAGCGCGTCGCCACATGTGCAGCGCCCACCCATTATTTTTATGGTTATTTTTCCTGTTGCACCTGTATTTGTTTTCCCTATCAGAGTGGGTGTTTTTTTGTACAGAATTTTGCCAGAGACAACGCTCTTGTTGCCGTGGGTTCTTTTACGTGCGCTAAATAATTATGTGTAACACACTGGACCTCGGTTTATCGTTTCATCCGAAAAACTAGAGACCACCACCTCTCATGGTCTAATGGATGGGCCGGGAAGAAAACGTTTTGGGCCCAAACGGGATTCGAACCACCGCACACTTCTCCGACCCGGACATTTCGCTTTCTAGGCAGGCGCGTTACCTGTAGACCCCCGATCCCCTGTGCTGTGTTTCTGGCTTGTAGAGGGGGGTCAGCAGCAGGAAGGAAGGAAGGAAGGAAGGAAGGAAGGAAGGAAGGAAGGAAGGAAGGAAGGAAGGAAGGAAGGAAGGAAGGAAGGACCTGATTAATTAAATAGACTTGTCTCCTCCCCTTGTCCAACCTTCCAAAGATGATGGCAGTTTAGTGGTGACATCAGTCTCTTTCTTTTGGTCTGTCTTTCTTTTTTCTTTATCAATTTATTAGTCATTCATTTATTTATTTGTTTGTCTATTTCTTTCTTTCTTTCTTTTACATCCGGTCCCAGTGTGTATGCAATTTTGTGAATCTGTCATCTGTTCCCACCGGCACACAATGGCCTACTCTTACGAAAAGCGGAACAGGATTTAACGTGTGCACAAGATGTTCTGCGTGTGTTTGCACACAGTGCCTTGGTTTCTAGTCTCATCCGAAGAACATTAAGGGGAGAGTGGAGTCAGCACTGATGTTAACTCCAGGGGAAAAATCCCCTCGAACGGGAATCGAACCGGGGTTGTCAAATTGCAAGTGCAATGTTCTGACCACTAGGCTACCCCGTTCCCCCTCTGATGACAGTTTATGATAAAACTAGTCAGTCTCTGGTGACAGTTTATGATAAAATTAGTCAGTCTCTGATGACAGTTTATGATAAAATTAGTCTCTGATGACAGTTTATGATAAAACTAGTCAGTCTCTGATGACAGTTTATGATAAAATTAGTCAGTCTCTGGTGACAGTTTATGATAAAACTAGTCAGTCTCTGATGACAGTTTATGATAAAACTAGTCAGTCTCTGGTGACAGTTTAGCGATAAAATCAGTCAGTCTCTGATGACAATTTAGTAATGGAATTAGTCTCTGAAGACAGTTTAGTGATGAAACCAGTCTCTGATGACAATTTAGTAATGGAATCAGTCAGTTTCTGATGACAGTTTAGTGATAAAATCAGTCAGTCTCTGATGACAGTTTAGTGATAAAACCAGTCTCTGATGACAGTTTAGTGATAAAACCAGTCTCTGATGTTAGCCATATCCACCAAGGGCAGGTAAATTCGTTCCTAACCTGTCTCACAGTTTAGCTGTATAAACAATCGACACTTTAGCCATACAGAAAAAAGGACACACACACTTGAGCGTGCCCTTTGAGTGAAGACGTTACAAGTTTCTAATTATGGCGCGAGTCACGAACATGGCAGACACACAGAAACAACTAACGGCCATGGTGTGAGTCGCGACCAGTGAATGAAGGAATGAAGGAAAAGGTGGATGAATGAGTGAATGAATACATGAGTAAATGAGTAGATGAATGCGTTTTACTCCAGTGTTTTCAAAAACTTCGGGTAAAAACTTAACAACAATAACAAAAACAACAACAGCAACAACAACAGGCGCACCAATGTTGAGAGACACAAGCAGTGTGAGACTGACACAAGTCTTCGAAAAAAAAGAAAAGAGAGAGAGAGAGAGAGAGAGAGAGAGAGGAGAGAGAGAGAGAGAGAGAGAGAGAGAGAGAGAGAGAGAGAGAGAGAGAGAGAATGAATGAACATTGAATGAATGAACATTTTTATTGAGGGAAAAGATTAAGCACAATGGTGGCTTGTTTTCATCCAGCCCTCTTTATAAAAAAAAAGAAAAAAAAGTGAATCGATCAACCAATCAATCCAAATGCATAATTCAAGTATAAAGCTATGAAAATCAAAATTTGGTGAATAAATCAACCAATCGTATGATTTGAGCATAAAGCTATAACATTTGAAAAGAGAGAGAGGGAGGGAGGGAGAGGAATAAGGTGCGGGCTGTTATTATCTTTTTCAGCTCCTGAAGAGGGTAAGAAGAAATGGACAAAGAAAAGAGAAAAATAGAATAGAGGGAAAGAGGGAGAGGAGGAGTAAGAGGAGGGGGAAGAGGAGAGAGAGAGAAAAAAAAGGATCAGGGAAACAATAAGAACTACAATTATACAAGTTAGTACCTACTCAAGTCAAGTGAGCAAAATCATAACATACCCAAGATTATACAAAGGTTTCATCATAAATCTGAAATATAATGTGCACCTAGACAGTTCAGTGAAGTAGAAACGCTTTACATAAGAGACAAACATAATGGTGGGGGGAAGAGAGAAAAGTTGGGGAAGGGGGAAAAGAAGAATAGGAGAGAGCGGGGGGAGAGGAGGAGTGAGGTAGAGAGGGAGAGGGAGAGAGGGAGAGAGAGAGAGAGAGAGAGAGAGAGAGAGAGAGAGAGAGAGAGAGAGAGAGAGAGAGAGAGAGAGAGAGGAGAGACAGACAGACAGACAGACAGACAGACAGACAGACAGACAGACAGACAGACAGACAGACAGACAACAGAAGGAAAAAGAGAGAGAGAGAGAGAGAGAGAGAGAGAGAGAGAGAGAGAGAGAGAGAGAGAGA
>CM060345.1:36328930-36336430 GCA_030674155.1 Stramonita haemastoma
TATCTTTTATCTTTTATCTTTGGTCTGTTATCTGTTATCTTTTATCTTTTATCTTTTTTGGTTCTGTTATCTTTATCTTTTATCTTTGTCGTTTCTGTTCGTTTCTTATCTTTAGTCTGTTATCTGTTATCTTTTATCTCTTTTATCTTTGGTCTGTTATCTGTTATCTTTTGTCTTTTTTACACACGAGAAGAAACATCTGGGTGCGCATGGAGAAGAATACCCACGTCACATTTACTCACACATACACACACGCACGCACGCACACACGCACACACACATACACACACATACACACACGCATGCATACGAACATGCACCATACAGACACATATGTCATACACACACGTACACATCCATACATCATGCACACATATATAATACACGACACACGCATGCACGCACACACACACACACGCACGCACCCACGCACACTCACACATGCACACACATACATCATGCACACACACACACAAACATGCACGCACACATACACACAATATACACACACGCTCACGCACGCACACGTATACACACACATGCATCACGAACACACACACATGCACGCACGCACGCACACATACACACACACATACACACACGCGCACACACACACACACACACACCTAATCAGCAAAATAAGATATTTTTGAAATAGAACTGTGATCAATACCGATAATTTAACAGTTGTCAACTATGCAAAGACTTGTGTAAATGTTTTCACATCAAGAAGAATTAATACACTATTTTATAGAATGAAACTAAACGCATTGATAACCAAGTTCAGCAAAAATGGTAAATGTCTGTGTGGTGAGAATATCACTAATACTCATATACTTTTTGACTGCAAGAGTGTAAAGCCTTTCATGCCCAATTTTTCTGAAAACTCTCTCACCAGCATATTCAGTAATTTAAACTTGGCATTTGAAATTGTAAAGGGTCTCTATCACAGTCCGATAGGACATTTGTTATAGTTACATTAACGTTAATGAGTTCTTATATTTCTGTTATTTCTATTGCATAACCAAGTTTCCTTATGGGCTGGGTTTTTGTTTGTTTGTTTTTTTGTATTTGTTGGGGTTTTTTTTTTAGGGTGGAGGGTGACGCATGTTTTTTGTTTTTGAGGGGGGGGGGTTGTGGGTTTTGTTTTGTTTTCCGTCTAATATCACTAAGAGTGAACAGACGTAAAATTGAAGACAACAACACAACAACACACACATAAGGGAGTGTGAAAAAAATGTAGCTAGAATCACTGACTGGCTGTCTAAACATAGCAGCATTAGCATTTTTTTTATTGTCATAGTCATCATCATCCTCATTATCATCATCACCGTAATCCTCTTCTTCTTCTTCTCTTCTTCTTCTTCTTCTTCTTCTTCTTCTTCTTCTAATTCTTCTTCTCTTCTCTCTTTTTCTTCTTCTTCTTCTTCTTTGCAATTCCTTCTCCTTCGCAATTCTTCTTCTTCGCAATTCTTCTTCTTCTTCGCAATTCTTCTTCTTCTTCTTCTTCTTCTTCTTCTTCTCTCTCTCCTCCTCCTCCTCCTCCTCCTCCTCCTCTCTCCTCCTCCCTCCTCCTCCTTCTCCTCAAATCCATTGTCTACACTATCCTAGTGTGCCACCATCATCGTCACGATGATGACGACGCTAAGGACTGTGATGACGACACAGCAAGAACCAAAGCCCAGGAGCAGGTGACAAACAGCAGGCCGGGCCTGGGCAAACACTGCCCCATGGACTGACAATGAGGCGCCAAGCCACGCCACTCCCGGCGGCCAGGGCAAGGGGGGCAATCAGCGCCTTTGCCAGACACAAACTGATCCACGTTCAGCGGCAACACGATACTGGCCAGATGCCGCTATACCCATTTGGAGTCATTATCACTCGGACAGATCTCTAAACGGTTATAGCATGGACGGACAGGAAAGAGTGGCGATGGTTATCTCCCCCGGCCCAAGGGCAGGCAACAAGCGAGCAATTTGGAAGGGAGACAATGTTTGCGCACATCCACTTTCAGCGGGAGTTTGTGCCAAAAGCCTGCTAATCGATGGCGCTGTGCAACTGCTGCGGCCATTACCAGATTACCCTGCAGTTCTGCTGCTGTTCAACTGATTGATTTTTTCCTTTTCTTTCTTAAGGGGGGGGGGGGGGGGGGGGGGGGGGGGGGGGGGGGGGGTTCTTGTTGCTGCTCTTTTTCATGTTGAATAGTTTTGCCATTTCTGCTGCTGCTGTTGCTGCTGCTACCGCCATTGACGACAATGAGAATGATGATGAAGATGATGACGCTGCTACTGCTGGTGGTGATGATGATGATGATGGATGATGATGATGATGATGATGAGATGAGATGATGATGGAGGGGAGGAGGAGGTGGAGGAGGTTGATGATGATGATGATGATGATATGATGATTGATTGATGATGTAAGATGATAATGATTATGATGATTGCCATAATCACGCAGCCTTACTCACGCTCATTCTGCCATCATCACGCAGCCTTACTCACGCTCATTCTGCCATCATCACGCAGCCTTACTCACGCTCATTCTGCCATAATCACGCATGCCTTACCTACGCTCATTCTGCCATCAATCAGGCAGCCTTACTCACGCTCATTCTGCCATAATCACGCAGCCTCGCTCTGGGGCTAATTCCCACTGCCCGCAGTGTACAAGAAGGAAGCCATTCAGATCAGAGAGCCACGAGTCGTTCCCGGGTGGGAGGGAGGGAGGGAGGGATGAGTCAGTCAGTCAGAGTGCTCATTCTGGAGATCTCCCACGTGTTAAGCTGAGGAACACGCAATAACAGCAACAGCAACAACAACAACTAGAACAACAACAACAACAGAAAGCCGTAAGATCCCTGGTCGGTGGCTAGAGGTAAAGCGCCTGTCTAGAAAGTGAAAAGTTCGGGTCGGAGTGTGCGGTGGATTGAATACCATTTGGGCCCCAAACTTTTCCCCCATCCATTAAACCATGAGTGGTGGTCTGGGTACTAGTCTTTCGGATGAGACGATAAACTGAGGTCCCGTGTGTTACACATTATTATTTAGCACACGTAAAAGAACCCACGGCAACAAGAGGGTTGTCCATGGTAAAATTCTGTAGAAAAAAGCCACTCTGATAGGGAAAACAAATACAGTTGCAGACAGGAAAAAGAAAAAAAATGGGTAGGCGCTGCACTTGTGGCGACGCACTCTCCCCGGGGAGAGCACCCCGAATTTCCGCAGAGAAATCTGCTGTGACATAAATAAAATAAAAATAAAATAAAAATAGATCAGATGGGAACCAGCGGACACTAAGGAAATCGGGAACAAAATAAACACCGGCTAAATGTGGGTCAACAGGCGACGTCTAAGATAAAGGTCAGACTGAAAAACAAATGGAAGCATTGCTGATGAAGGCTAAAAGAAAAAGAGAGATCGATATCTATTGGCTGAAGGTGATCAGCGTAGACTGAGACATGTTGATCATGCAAACAGAAACACACAGACAATCTGATGACGACACTTCTCCCAGGTAAGGTTGAGGGCAGAAGGAAAAAGAGGCAGACCACCAACTCAGCAGACACAGAGAGAGATGACCAGCCCTGGTGGCAATGCCTGGAGTGGACTGTGGAATTCCGCTTGCGTGGAGACAGCTGCGTTGGGTGTACCGTTTGTTGTGGTTAAAGATTGATTGGAAATGGAATGCGCTGTTAACATTGAAGGTTTAACAATCCCTCTTCAACATAATAATGGGGAAATATTGACACTACATCCGGACGTTGAGGTCCTAAAGTGTTCTTCTCTTCATTACTAAAAACTGTTTCCTGATGATAGCTACTCAGAGGTCTGGAGCAAGACTATTGGCAATGTTTTACAACAAAATACTGAGATTTAATCTCCAACCATTTGCTTGTGTTGTCTATCTATCTATCTATCTATCTCTATCTATCTATCTATCTATCTATCTATCTTATCTATCTATCTACTATCTATCTATCTATCTATCTATCTATCTATCTATCTATCTATCTATCTGTCTGTCTGTCTGTCTGTCTATCTGTCTATCTGTCTATCTGTTTATCTGTTTATCTATCTACTTATTTATCTACGTATCTATCTATTTGTCTGTCTGTCTGTCTGTCTATCTATCTATCTATCCCTTAGTCTAGCGACTATGGGGGCACCCATGAAGACTTGACAACCAGTTCTCTCCATTCCTCTTTCTGTTCTGCCTTTCTCCAAATTTCGTTGAGTTCTAGGCCTGTCCATTCGCTGATGTTGTCCTCCCATCTCTTCCTTGGTCTGCTCTTTTTCTTCCTCCTTGGACAGTGCCTTGCATTATTGTTTTTTTCAAGTCCTTTTGATCTTGTAAAATACCCATACCGTTTAAGTTTACGCTTCTTTTCGATTGTCAGGAGGTTTTCCTTAGGCTTGTGTGGTACCCCACGTTATGTTAACAACTTTATTCCTTTGTTTGTTGTGTTTGCTTATTTATTCATTCACTCATTTATTTACGTGTGTTTGATTTGCTTGTTTGCTTTATTTGTACTTGTTTTATTTTCTGTGTCAAGTCTTACAATGGTGGACCATCCCACTTCTGCCGGGGTGGCAATTTTCTACAGGTAAGTGCTGCACTTCAGCTGCACCTGCACTGTGTACCCATGGCAGTGAGAGAATTATGCGGCACTGTGTTTGCTTTGATTAAAGGGGACGGTCAGTTAACCAGTGAGTGAGAAAATAATAATGATAATAATAATACATGGAATTTATATAGCGCTATATCTTGCAAAAACAAATCAAAGCGCTTGCATTCGACCTATACAAGACACAAGCAATCGAATCAATAACAATTAATGATTTTAGCAATTTCGAATGTACACACACATGCACGCGCATAACACGTACAGCACACACACACGACACAACACACACACACACACTCATACATACAGACACAGATGTCTAGACACAGACACAGACAGACACACACACACCACACACCACACACACACACACCACACACACACACACACACCCACGCGCGCGCCGCGCGCGCGCGAGCGCGCCTGTGCGCACACTTATAAATGCTTTTTCACTTTAGATGGGTGAAATATATTTCAGATCATGAAGTCAGGGACAGATAAGAGATGGAAACAGAAAGGGAAAATAGGCAGCCAATGTGTTTACTTTGATTAAAGGGGACAGTCAGTTGATCAGTGAGGAGATAGTTATGCGGCCACTGTGTTTACTTTGATCAAAGGGGACAGTCAGTTGATCAGTGAGGGAGATAGTTATGCGGCCACTGTGTTTACTTTGATCAAAGGGGACAGTAGTGACAGTGAGGGAGTTGTTATGCGCCACTGTGGGAGTGTTGATGGGTAGTTGCGCACTGGTTTCTTTGATAAGGGGACAGTAGTTGATCAGTGAGGAGATAGTTATGCGGCCACTGTGTTTCTTTGATTAAAGGGGACAGTCAGTTGACCAGTCAGTCTCCAAAACTGATCTGAAATGGCCGATTATTTTTCCAATACACCGCTGTGTATTTCTTTTTCTGCTGAATTCAATGCCCTTCCCATTTCAAACTGATCCACTTCATTTTTGAGAATTGTCATCTGGAATGGCTGCCAGCGTGTGCAAGGGAGACCACTGTGTGCTCTCCTTGAGAAAGAAAAGGGAAGGAAGGAAGGATGGAAGGGAGGAAGGAAGGAAGGAAGGAAGAAAGAAAGAAGAAAAGAAGAAAGAAAGAAAGAAAGAAAGAAAGAAAGAGAAAGAAAAAAGAAAGAAAGAAAGAAAGAAAGAAAGAAAGAAAGAAAGAAAGAAAAAAGAAAGAAAGAAAAGAAAAAAAGAAAGAAAGAAAGAAAGAAAGAGAAAAAGAAAAAGAAAAGAAAAAAAAGAAAGAAAGAAAGAAAGAAAGAAAGAAAGAAAAAGAAAAGAAAGAAGAAAAAAGAAAAAAAAAAAAAGAAAGAAAAAGAAAGAAAGAAAGAAAGAAAGAAAGAAAAAAGAAAGAAAGAAAGAAAGAAAGAAGAAGAAAAAAAAGAAAAGAAAGAAAGAAAGAAAAAGAAAAAGAAAGAAAGAAAGAAAGAAAGAAAGAAAGAAAGGAAAAAGAAAGAAAGAAAGAAAGAAGAAAGAAAGAAGAAAGAAAGAAAGAAGAAAGAAAGAAAGAAAAAAAGAAAAGAAAGAAAGAAGAAAGAAGAAAGAAAGAAAGAAAGAAAAAGAAAGAAGAAGAAAGAGAAAGAAAGAAAAGAAAGAAAGAAAGAAGAAGAAGAGGAGGGTAGCACACAAGCACTGGATTGTATCGTCTTGTTGTTGTTGTTGTTGTTGGTGTGGTGGTGGTGGTGGTAGTGGTGGTAGTGATGATGTGGTGGTGGTGGTGGTGGTGGTGGTAGTGATGATGGTGGTGAAGGTGGTGGTGATGGTGGGTGGTGGTGTGGTGGTGGTGGTGGGTGATGGGGTGGAGGTGGTGAAGGTGGTAGTGATGGTGGTGGTGGTGGTGGTGGTGTGGGTGGTGGTGGTGGTGGTGGTGGTGGTTAAGGTGGTGAAGGTGGTGGTGGTGGTGAAGGTGGTGGTGGTGGTGCTGCACTTTGGTTTGCTGCCCACAAAGTGACTCCGTGGTAACTGCAGCCCGTTGTTGTGTTTGTGTGTCTCGCACGTTGCGTGTGTCCTGTACATTTCCTGTGTCACGTTGTGTCTGCCTGTGTCCTGTACATTTCCTGTGTCACGTTGTGTCTGCCTGTGTCCTGTACATTTCCTGTGTCACGTTGTGTCGCCTGTGTCTGTACATTTCCTGTGTCACGTGTCGGTGTCCTGTACATTTCCTGTGTCACGTTGTGTCTGCCGTGCTGTCATTCTGTGTCCGTTGTGTGCCCGTGTCTGTACATTTCCTGTGTCACGTTCACAGCCCATCCCTTGGTTGTGCTGTTGCTGCTGTTTGACGTTCCACAGCTTAACACAACACCTTGAGTGACACTTGGAATATTCTTTCTGTCACTCCTCCTGGAGTAATAATTATGCACTCTGTCACGTCCACCTGGAATAATAATTATGCACTGTGACACGTTCTCCTGGAATAATAATTATGCACTCTGACACGTCCTCCTGGAATATGCACTCTGACATGTCCTCCTGTAAATAATATTATGCACTCTGACATGTCCTCCTGTAAATAATATTATGCACTCTGACACGTCCTCCTGGAATAATAATTATGCACTCTGACACGTCCTCCTGGAATATGCACTCTGACACGTCCTCCTGGAATAATAATTATGCACTCTGACACGTCCTCCTGGAATATGCTCTCTGTCACGTCCACCTGTAAATAATAATTATGCACTCTGACTCGTCCTCCTGGAATATGCACTCTGTCACGTCAACCTGTAAATAATAATTATGCATTCTGACTCGTCACGTTCGCCACACCTGGGAATACTGCGACACCATGTATACACTGATGATGATGATATGATGATGATGATGATGATGATGATGATGATGATGATGTGACGACGACGACGAC
>CM060345.1:36341430-36346430 GCA_030674155.1 Stramonita haemastoma
AATGACATAACACAATAATTCATGACACATGACACAAAAACACATGACAATGATACATGACAAATGACACATGAACCAGTCGCATATGGCATAATGACACACGACACAATGACACAATAATAATGACACAATGCCACATGCCACAGTGACACGTGACACAATGAGATGAGACTATAAACCGAGGTCCCGTGTGCGAACGCATGCACGCAGAGCATCTTGCGCACACGTTAAATAATGTGCCGCTTTTCGGAAGAGTTGGCCATTGTGTGCCGTGGGAACGGATGACAAAATTGTCAAAACTCTATATACACGGGGACTGGATGTTAAAAAGCACATGAGTGCTTATTCCATTATCCTCGATATAAAATAAAATTTAAAAAATAAATAAAATAAAGATAAAAAATAAAAAATAAATAAATAAATTAAATAAATAAATAAATAAATAAATAAAATAAAATTAATAAAATAGATAAAATAAAATAAAATAAAAATTCAAATCAATTCAATGAATGCAATGAATCAATCAATCAATCAATCACTCAATCCTCGAATTAAAAATCGAAGAGGACACAATGATTTGTGCCACAACGAATGCCCATGATAAAACATGAACATAATTATACTTAACAGGTCAACGCGCCATGTTGACCATTCTTGTGTCTTCAGTATCACCTCTAGAAAAGAATATCTCAGTGGGGATCGGTGGTCTACAGGTAACACACCTGCCTAGAAAGCGAAAAGTCCGGGTCGGAGTGTGCGGTGGTTCGAATTCCGTTTGGGCCCCAAACTTTTCCCCCTTCCATTAGACCCTGAGTGGTGATCTGGGTTGTAGTCTTTCGGCTGAGACGATAAACCAAGGTCCCGTGTGTTACACATTATTATTTAGCGCACGTAAAAGAAGCCACGGCAACAAGAAAAGCAGAACAGGATTTAACGTGTGCGCAAGGTGTTCTGCGTGCATTCCACACGGGGCCTCGGTTTAAAGTCTCATCCGAAGGACTTTTGTGGAGAGTGGAGTTACTGAACACTTTGCGCACACGTTAAATCCTGTTCCGCTTTTCGTAAGAGTAGGCCATCGTGTGCCGGTGGAACAGATGACATTTACAAAACTGCATACACACGGGGACTGGATGAAAAAAAGCACAAGAGTGCTTATTCCATTATCCGCGATATAAAAAAAAGACACAGGCAGACAGATAGACAGGGACAAGGTGACAGAGAGACAGACACAGAAAAAGAGACAGAATGACAACAAAGAGGAGAGAGAGGAGAGAGAGAGGAGAGAGAGAGGAGAGAGAGAGAGAGAGAGAGAGGAGAGAGAGAGAGAGAGAGAGAGGAGATGAGATTTGATTTGATTTGATTTGTTTGATTTGAATTTTTAAAAATTGATACAGCTGCTTAAGCAGTCAATCATTAATTCCATTATCCTTGCAACTGCTAATTCAATAATAAATATGACCACTATTGATTTACATAGCAGCGAGAGAGAGAGAGAGGAGATGGGCGCCCTCCTCAACATGCTGGCCCCTAGAGAAGCTGAGGTCTCTGACGCCTCACAACCCCTCGACCGCCTAGGTTATGGGACACTTTTACCTTGACCTTTATTTGCTTTGGATACTGTGATCAACGATTTCGATCACTCTGAAATCCAATGACTCGATCACCAACTTTGATCCCCTGTGAGTGAAACGATTAAGTGAATGATTCCGACTACTGTATAATTCAATGACTAAATTATCTAATTAAAAAGTCATGGAAATGACTGATTAAACGATCTGATTTAAAAGTGACGGAAATAACTGATAAAATCATCTAATCTAAGAGTGGCGGAAATAAACTGATTAAATCATCTAATCTAAGAGTGGCGGAAATAAACTGATTAAATCATCTAATCTAAGGGTGGCGGAAAGTAAACTGATTAAACCATGCTAATTAGGTAGTGGCGAAAACTAATCTGTTATCTCTAATCATATAAGTCGTAGCGAAATAACTAACCCGTTCTAATCATCCTAACTCTAAGGGTTGGTACGACCACGTAGCTTCTACTCTGAGCATCGAATAACGTGTCTGTTCTTGAGTCATTGAACCTAACGTCTGTCTGTCTTCTCTGAAGTCATTCCGAACCCTAACGTCTGTCTGTCTTCTCTGAGTCATTCCGAACCCTAACGTCTGTCTTCTCTGAAGTCATTCCGAACCCTAACGTCTGTCTTCTCTGAAGTCATTCCGAAACCCTCGAAACGACTGTCTGTCTTCTCTGAAGTCATTCCGAACCCTAACGTCTGTCTGTCTTCTCTGAAGTCATTCCGAACCCTAACGTCTGTCTGTCTGCCTTCTCTGAAGTCAGAGTATGGATGCCCATGGCCAGATCATGGAAAAGAGCCACACAGGCGAACTTCTCATCCAGGCTGGACTTCCTTCTTGTCCTTCGGATGAGACTACAAAAGGCCCAGTGTGCGAATGCACGCAGAACATCTTGCGCGCACGTTAAATCCTGTGCTACTTTTCGTAAGAGTAGGCCATTGTGTGCCGGTGGAATCAGATGACAGATTTACAAAACTGCATACACACGGGGACTGGATGTAAAAAAGAAGCACATGAGTGCTTATTCCATTATCCTCGGATATAAAAGAATAAAAAACAATCAATCAATCAATCAATCCCCCTTTGTGACACACATGAACAATCTCACTTGAAAGCTGGAGAGAAAATCATTTTTATTCACAGAAATGGCATACACACAATCGTTTTCCAAGTATTCAATCACTAGACAAAGGGGGGTGCCAAAAGCCTGGTTCAGATGACGTTGAAGATGATTGAATTATCAATGTTCTAACAAACACAGGAAGATGATTGATTATCAATGTTCTAACACAGGAAGATGATTGATGATCAATGTTTCTAACACAGGAAGATGATTGATTATCAATGTTCTATCAAACACAGGATGATGATTGATGATCAATGCTCTAACACAGGAAGATGATTGATATCAATGTCTAACACACCGAGAGGAATGCATTATCAATGTTCTAACTAACACACGAAGAGGAATGCATTATCAATGTCTAACAACACACGAAGAGGAATGCATTATCAATGTTCTAACTAACACACGAAGAGGAATGCATTATCAATGTTCTAACTAACACACGAAGAGGAATGCATTATCAATGTTCTAACTAAACACACGAAGAGGAATGCATTATCAATGTTCTAACAAACACACGAAGAGGAATGCATTATCAATGTTCTAACTAACACAGGATGATGATTGATTATCAATGTTCTAACTAACACAGGAGAGATGATTATCAAGTTCTAACTAACACACGAAGAGGAATGCATTATCAATGTTCTAACTAACACAGGAAGAGGAATGCATTATCAATGTTCTAACAACACGAAGAGGAATCATATCAATGTTCTAACAACACAGGATGATGATATTATCAAGTTCTAAACAACCACAAGGGAATTCACTTATCCATAGTAATAACTAACCTAGTGTGGCATGGGATGAGTATCAAATCAGTTCTTAATCCACATATGAGAGGGCCATCTCTCTTCTCTGCTTTCCTTCTGAACCTAAAGAAGAGGAACCCATTACAGCTGGTTGCTGGAACTGTACGAAGCCAAGGCGGCAAACGTCACATCCAGTTGGTAACCAACTCAGCTGTAAGGCGGGAAAGCATGTGATCAACTGAGCTATCTGGACCCCACAAACGCGTTCCCACTAGTTCTAACTAACACACGAAGAGGAATGCATTATCAATGTTCTAACTAACACACGAAGAAGAATGCATTATCAATGTTCTAACTAACACACGAAGAGGAATGCATTATCAATGTTCTAACTAACACACGAAGAGGAATGCATTATCAATGTTCTAACTAACACACGAAGAGGAATGCATTATCAATGTTCTAACTAACACACGAAGAGGAATGCATTATCAATGTTCTAACTAACACACGAAGAGGAATGCATTATCAATGTTCTAACTAACACACGAAGAGGAATGCATTATCAATGTTCTAACTAACACACGAAGAGGAATGCATATCAATGTTCTAACTAACACACGAAGAGGAATGCATTATCAATGTTCTAACTAACACACGAAGAGGAACGCATTATCAATGTTCTAACTAACACACGAAGAGGAATGCATTATCAATGTTCTAACAAAACGAAGAGGAATGCATTATCAATGTTCTAACACACGAAGAGGAATGCATTATCAATGTTCTAACTAACACAGGTTTCTTTGCACACGGCTCAGGAGGAATCATGGGTAAACACTCACTGTGAGTATCACCTTTTCCTATAGTAAAGGTAAAGGTAAAGGTGTCCCATAACCTACGTGGTCATAGGGGAGCGAGGTATCAAAGACCTCAGCTTCTCTAGAGTCCAGCATATTGAGGGCGTGCCCATCTCCTCTCCCTCGCTGCTTTACCTTCCCTGACCCTAAAGAGAGCAGGAACCCATTGACAGCTGGGTGAACTGGGGGAACTGTACTGAAGCCAAGGCGCGCAAACGGTCACCCATCCAGTTGGTAACCACGCTCCATGCTGCTTAACATTGGCTGGGGGAAAGCCTGTGATCTGACCACTGAGCTATCCTGGCCCCCTACTACGCGTTGCCCACTAGCCTATATAATAGGGCAACCAGCCATCTCCTAGCCCCTCCCTACGTCACATTAACTCCCACATATGGGCAACAGGATTATGCACGTTGATAAGCACAGTGTACTTGTACAGAGAAAGAGGGGTTTTCTCCCTTTAACGTAGGGACAGTGTTAGACATGATTTATTTTTTGCGTTGCAGACAAGTCGCTTTCTCTTCATCATGGCTGGTTATTCATGTGACAGAAAAGCAACTGTTCCTGTTAGTGAAACAATCCTTTACCTGTCCAGATGCAATGTCACGGTTGGAAAATGCATTAAGATCACTTCCAGGCAAGTTTACGGCGCATGAGAATATAAAACTGAAGTCCCGT
>CM060345.1:36348930-36353930 GCA_030674155.1 Stramonita haemastoma
CTTTGGGGATTCGAAAGAAGTCTCTCCTCGCTTACGTCGTGGGGGTGAGGAGTTACTTCCCTTTGAGGACTGGGAAGATGCTTCTCCTCGCCTACGTTGTCATGGTGATGGTGGTGATGATGATGGTGATGATGGTGGGGATGAGGAAGACTCCCTTCCCGCAGCCCGTGTTGAGCCAGGAGGGGGTAGAGGGCGGACAGCCTCCTCAGGTACCTCACCGCTTGCCTCTGCAGGCCGGAGCGTGAGGCCTCGCCCCCAGAGGGAGCCCCGACCTCTCCGCTCTGCCTCACACCTCTCCCCGCACCACTCCGGCTGGTGGGCGCCGTAGAGAGGGCGTCCGCCCCTCCTGGGCTGCTGGCTTCTGATGGGAAGTCCTGAGGACCAGGGTGGCCCAAGGTTTGAGTTGTGAGAAAACGGGTGGGGGGGATTGGGGGTTGAGGTGTAAGGAAAGGGGTGGGGTGGTCTGGGGGTTGAGATGCAAGGGAAGGGAGGGGTGGAATGGGGGTTGAGATGCAAGGGAAGGGGAGGGGTGGAATGGGAGTTGAGATGCAAGGGAAGGGGAGGGGTGGAATGGGAGTTGAGATGCAAGGGAAGGGGAGGGGTGGAATGGGAGTTGAGATGCAAGGGAAGGGAGGGGTGGAATGGGAGTTGAGATGCAAGGGAAGGGGAGGGGTGGAATGGGGGCTGAGATGTGAGGGGAGGGGAGGGGTGGACTCTCTGGGCTTTGCCTGCGTGTAGTCCTGGACCCGAGGTGTGCAGGTGCTGACCCGCTGTGGGCTGAGGGTCAGGGGAGCCATGGTGAGGACCTGTGTCACCTGCAACACACAGCGCCACGTTGGGGTTGGCAAAAACTGAGAGAGAGACAGACAGAGAGATAGAGAGAGACAGAGAGAGAGAGAGAGAGAGAGAGAGAGAGACAGACAGACAGACAGACAGACAGACAGACAGACAGACACAGAGAGAGAGAGAAAGAGACAGAGAGAGACAGAGACAAGAGACAGACAGACAGACGATACTGAAGACGGCGCGCGCGCGCGCGCGCGCGTGTGTGTGTGTGTGTGTGAGAGAGAGAGAGAGAGAGAGAGAGAGAGAGAGAGAGAGAGAGAGAGAGAGAGAGAGAGAGAGAGAGAGAGAGAGAGAGAGAGAGAGAGAGAGAGAGATGAATGAATGAATGAATGAATGAATGAATGAATGAATGAATAATCTTTATTTTTCAAGGGTAACAGAGTAAGTAAGCATTACATACTTTTTTTTCATCCGGCCCTTGCCCTGATCAGGGAATAAAGCTAAGAAACCCCCTCCCTACCCCTACATACCAGCATCACCACCACCAGCAGTTCAACCAATATTTTAAAAGAAGAAAACAGAATACATTCAACAAAACGCCAGAGAGAGAGAGAGAGAGAGTGAGAGAGAGAATGAACATTGAATGAATGAACATTTTTTTTTTTTTTTTTTATTGAGGGAAAAGATTAAGCACAATGGTGGCTTGTTTTCATCCAGCCCTCTTTTAGAAAAAAAAAAAAAAAAAAAAAAAAGTGAATCGATCAACCAATCAATCCAAATGCATAATTCAAGTATAAAGCTATGAAAATCAAAATTTGGTGAATAAATCAACCAATCGTAAGATTTGAGCATAAAGCTATAACATTTGAAAAGAGAGAGAGGGAGGGAGTGAGAGGAATAAGGTGCGGGCTGTTATTATCTTTTTCAGCTCCTGAAGAGGGTAAGAAGAAATGGACAAAGAAAAGAGAAAAATAGAATAGAGGGAAAGAGGGAGAGGAGGAGTAAGAGGAGGGGGAAGAGGAGAGAGAGAAAAAAAAAAAAAAAAAAAAAAAAAAAAGGATCAGGGAAACAATAAGAACTACAATTATACAAGTTACTACCTACTTAAGTCAAGTGAGCAAAATCATAACATACCCAAGATTATACAAAAGTTTCATCATAAATCTGAAATATAATGTGCACCTAGACAGTTCAGTGAAGTAGAAACGCTTTACATAAGAGACAAACATAATGGTGGGGGGAAGAGAGAAAAGTTGGGGAAGGGGGAAAAGAAGAATAGGAGAGAGGGGGGGGAGAGGAGGAGTGAGGTAGAGAGGGAGAGAGAGAGAGAGAGAGAGAGAGAGAGAGAGAGAGAGAGAGGAGAGAGAGAGAGAGGAGAGAGAGAGAGACAGAGACAGACAGAACAGACAGACAGACAGACAGACAGACAGACAGACAGACAACAGAAGGAAAAAAATAGAACAGACAGGGAGACAGTAGAACAGGCAGAGAGATAGGCAGGAAGACAGAGAGACAAAAGAAACCCTGGAGCGAGAGGGGTGTAGAGAGGGGAGGGTGGTGGTAGGGAAAGAGAAGGAGGGAGAATAAAGAGGGGACAAAAGTACTGGGGGGTGGTGATTAAGAGTTGACATAATAATTACACATGATTGAAATTACATGATACTAGTTATTAATGGTGTTGCAAATGGAAATCAATTTCATCAAAATAGTGATATATTGTCCATAAGATGTACGTGATAAACTTTTTTAAAAACAGAAACACTGCAAGCTTTGTGAAGGTTGAGGGTTGATATCTCATTCCATAGTGTACCACCAGAATATGTGAGAGTGGATTTAAATAAGTCAATTCTTGGAAGTGGCACCATTATCTTATTGGCATGACGATTGACATTGATTGTGAATCTGTTTTGAAGCAAGGGGGGAGCTAAACCGGACATGATTTTATACATAAACACTGCCTTATTATGCTTAAGCTTGGATCTTAATGGAAGAATGTCAAGTGCTTTATAATCAGGAATGGTTAATGATGAAGATTTTAAGAGAACAAGTTTTAGAGCTCGTCTATGCACACTGAACAATGGCTTGAGAACATTTGCGCTAGCCGAATCCCAAATCGTTGAAGCATAACTCATATGGGATATAATATATGCATTGAAAAACATTTTCCTAGCGTTTAGGTCTAAGAAATGCTTTATTTTAGATAACTGGTGTACACATTTTGATACTTTTTTGCATAATGCAGAGATGTGGTACATCCAAGAAAGGTTATTGTCAATTGTAATTCCAAGAATTTTATGATGGTCTACTTCATCAATTTTGTTGTTATTGATATAGATAGCCGTAGAATTGTTTGAAAGATTTTGTCGCTTTTGTCGAGTTGTTATAATTAAGTACTTAGTTTTTTTGGGATGAAGACTCATATGATTTAACTCTGACCATCGAAGCAGGCAGTGAATACTTTCTTGCAGAGCAGATGTAACTTCATTCAATTGAGAATGATTGGTATGGATAGTTGTATCATCTGCAAATAACTCGCACTGTGTGTTTAGAGATAAGGGTAAGTCATTTATATATAAGAAAAAAGAATAGGCCCTAGAACAGATCCCTGGGGGACGCCATAGTTATTGGATAGTACTGCCGATGTCTTACCTTTATCAGAAACGACTTGTTTTCTTTCAGAAAGAAATGATAACATGAGTTTGACAGTACTATCTGACAGACCATAGATTTTAAGTTTTTTTAGTAATAGAGTGTGGTCAATCACATCGAACGCCTTAGCAAAGTCTACTATAATAACTCCGGTGATTTTGTTATTATTGATATTAGTAAGCCATTGATCAACCAAGCTTGTCAAAGCAGTTTGGCAGGAATGGTTAGCTCTGAAACCAAATTGATTAGGATGTAACAAATTATATCGGTTTAAGTGATGGAGAATATGTTTATTGATGTGATTCTCTAAAGGTTTTGATAATATGGATAGAATAGAGATTGGTCTATAATTGTAGGGATCTGAACGGTCGCCAGATTTAAAGATAGGTATAACTTTGGCAGTTTTAAAGGCTTTAGGAATGGTGTTAGCAGAAATGCATAAATTATAAATGTATGTAAGAGATTCTGCGATGACGGGGGCAGCTATTTTTAGAATTTTACCATCAATGCCATCAAGACCTTTCGTATTTGTCTGTTTCAAATGAGTAAGGGAATTGTAAACATCATTAATACACATAAGAGGGATATCTAAATTTGATAAAATGTTTTTAGATCTACAGTAATGTTTTAATGTTTCAAGCTTGTTAAGATGTGATCTGTCTATTGGTACTGTAGAAGAGGAAATATTGCAGAAATGGGCATTAATATCGTCAACGGATATATCTTTGAGCGATGAACTTTGAGATGTTACATTTTTATTTGTCAAATAGTTAATTGCTTTCCAAACAGATTTATTGTCTGACTTAGAGTAAACTAGCTGTTGGAAGTACTTTTTTTTACTTAAGCGTTTCATATTGTTTACTATATTTCGCTGTTCTTTATATTCTTCCCTGGTTCCTGTAACTGATAGCTGATTTCTTAATTTTATGGCATTTTCTAACTCCTCAGTTATCCATGGTACTTTTGGATTGCTCTTGACACGCTTACTTTTAATGGGTGCATGCGCATTGTAGATATTGAGAAAACTGTGGTACCATACCTCAAACGCTTCATCAGGGCTCGTAAACTGATAGACCAAAGATAAAGAAGAATTAAGTAAATCTAATAAAAATGCATTTTTGTCAAAAGAAGATAAGCATCTATATTTAATAATCTTATGACTGTTCTTAGGAATCTTTATACCTTTTTTTGACCATGTTAAGCATACTGGAAGGTGGTCACTGCATCCAAAGGCAGGGCGACATACTTCTATTATATGATTTGGTGAAGTTGAATAAATGTGGTCAATCAGAGTTTTGGATGTGTCAGTGATTCTTGTAGGTTTATCAATTAACTGTGTCAGATGAAAAGAGTCATAAGTTTGTATCCAATTGTGGTTAGTTTTTAACAAATCTATATTAAAGTCACCTAATAGGATAATTTCCTCTGAGAGTAATGAAGCTTCCTCCATCATTAAAGTGAATTTGTCATGCCAGTCTATAAGTTCTTTTGGATTTCTATAAATAAAACCGACAAGGATTGGTTTCGTTTTTTTCAGGGCTATCTGAATCCAAACTGATTCTAAA
>CM060345.1:36358930-36363930 GCA_030674155.1 Stramonita haemastoma
TTGTAAGCAGGTGGGAACAGATGATAAGATTTACAAAACTGCATACACACGGGGACTGGATGTTAGAAAGCACATAAGTGCCTATTCCATTGTCCTCAATATAAAAGAATAGATTAATTAATAATATATAATAATAATAATAATAATAATAATAATAATAATAATAATAATAATAATAATAATAATAATAATAATAATAATAATAATAATATATAATAATCACATCATCATCATCATCATCATCTTCATGCTGGTTAAAAAAAAAAGTCCCCTTACTTCGTAGAAATAAATTTCTTGATTCATGTTTCAGAAAATCTTCTCGTAACTAAAAAAAGAACCCCCAACTTTTCTGAGTTTTCTGCAAACGCATAATATGGGTTTGTTGAGTCACACTCAGCAAAACCCTGAGCAAGGCAGAACAGAGACAGGAAAGAGAAGAGCTGGTTGTCAAATCTTCGGGGGTGCCCCCACGGTCACCAGACCAAGGGATAGATAGATAGATAGATAGATAGATAGATAGATAGATAGATAGATAGATAGATAGATAGATAGAGATAGATAGATAGATAGATTAGATAGATAGATAATAGATAATAGAATAGATAGATAGATAGATAGATAGCATAAATGATTTATAGTTGAAAAAATTCTAGTTCCGTTCATCTTTCATGCTGAAAACGCGTCCAATAATTTTGATTTTGTTGTTGTTATCATTATTTTTTTTATGGAGGATAATCGAATAAGCACTCATGTGCTTTTGCCAGTCCCCGTGTGTATGCAGTTTTGTAAATCTTGTCATCTGTTCCCTCAGGCACACAATGGGCTACTCTTACGAAAAGCGGAACAGGGTTTAACACTACGCAAAATGTTCTGCGTATGTTCGCACACGGGCCTCGGTTTATAGTCTCATCCAAGGTCTTTTGGGGGTAGTGGAGTCAGCACTGATGTTAACTCCAAAGGAAAAATCCCCTCGAACGGGAATCGAACCCGGGTTGTCACATAAAATGTGTTCCATTCATTTTTATCATAAGTTTTTACTTACTTATCTCATTTCCTCAGTAATATAAAGCTAACCAACTTGTAAACGACCATTCCAAACGTTGACCATCACAGAAACAGTCAGGCTGTTATTACATGTAAGTAGCCTACAGTGCAACACCGCTAACTACATGAATTCCTTCCCAGTCCTACCTACCTTACCTGTGGAGGAAAAAGCGACTTACATTCAAACCCTTGGACCTTGTTCAAACAAACGCAGCCTTATCAGCCCCCAAAACACAATGTGTCTGATTTTCACACCAATGGAAGACACAAACTGTCGGTGTTGTCCATAAAGCTACAAGAGGCAAGTGCCCCACACAAGGGATATCCCTCTCTCCATCTTACCTTGAAGCAGAGCAGCCATGGGTGCAGAAACAGCCCCAGGGATGGCGGAGAGAACGGCTAGTCCTGTCACCAGTGCAACCGACACGGGTAGAGCAGCCATTGTATGTAATTATAGTGTAGAAGAGAGAGGGCTTGATACTGATTAGAAATGTCAGGCCAAGGTCAAGGTCAGTGGAGAGAGGGAGGACTTTCTGATTGCCCCCTGCCCCTTCCCCTGGCCTGGGGTCAGTGTGTGTGTGTGTGTGTGTGTGTGTGTGTGGTGTGTGTGTGTGGTGTGTTGTGTGTGTGTGTGGAATCAATCAATCAATCAATCATCAATCAAATTTTTATTTCCGATGGTACATTGAGTAAGCATCGATTGCTTTTTCCCTCAAGCCATCTATCTAAAAAGAAAAACAAAATCAAACAACTGCAAAACAAATAAAGCACACAAAAAACCCAACAAAATTCAAAGCAGAAATCCCTAGCAAAACAATAAACAAAAAGAAAAAAAGGGAAAACAAACAAAGAACGTCTGACTGTGTGTGTGGGTGTGTTGTGTGTGTGGTGTGTGTGTGTGTGTGTGTGTCTGTGTGTCTTGTTGTCTGTCTGCTGTCTGTCGTCTGTCTGTCTGTCTGTCGTTGTCTGTGTCTGTGTATCTGTGTGTGTGTGTGTGTGTGTTGTGTGTGTGGTGTGTGTGTGTGTGTTGTGTTGTGTGTGTGTGTGTGTGTGTGTGTGTGTGCTGACTGTGTGTGTCTGTGTGTCTGTGTGTCTGTGTTGTCTGTGAGTGTCTGTGTGTTGTCTGTGTGTATGTGTGGTATGTGTGGTGTATGTGTGTGTGTGTGGTGTGTGTGTGTGTGTTGACTGTGTGTGGTGCTGTGTATGTGTCTGTGTGTTTGTGTGTCTGACTGTGTCACTGTGTGTCTGTATGTGTGTGTGTGTGGGGGGGGGTCTGTGTATGTGTGTGTCTGTGGGTGTCTGTGTGTGTATGTCTGTGTGTGTCTGTGTCACTGTGCGTCTGTGTGTCACTGTGTCTGTGTGTCGTTTTGCGTCTGTATGTCTTGTGTCACTGTGTCATATGTGTCACTGTGTCACTGTATTTCTGTGTGTCTGTGTGTCACTGTGTCTGTGTGTTCTGTGCGTCTCTGTATGTGTGTGGTCACTGTTTGATTTGATTTGATTTGATATAGGCCCCTATTCTTTTATATCGAGGATAATGGAATAAGCACTGTGCTTTTTTACATCCAGTCCCTGTGTGTATGCAGTTTTGTAAATGTCATCTGTTCCCACCGGTATACGATGGCCTACTCTTACGAAAAGCGGAACAGGATTTAACGTGTGCGCAAGATGTTCTGCGTGCGTTCGCACACGGGGCCGCTGTTTAAAGTCTCATCCGAAGGACTTTTGGGAGAGTGGAGTCAGCACTGATGTTAACTCCAGGAGAAAAATCTCCTCGACCGGACTCGAACCCGGGTCGTCAAATTGCCAGCGCAATGTTCTGACCACTAGGCTATCCGTCCCGTGACTCTGTGTGTGTGTGTGTGTGTGTGTGTGTGTGTGTGTGTGTGTGTGTGTGTGTGTGTGTGTGTGTGTGTGTGTGTGGTGTGTGTGTGTGTGTGTGTGCGTGTGTGTGTGAGTGAGTGTGTGTGTGTGTGTCTATGTGTGTCTGTGTGTCTGTGTGTGTGTGTCTGTGTGTGTGTGTGTGACTGTGTGTGTGACTCTGTGTGTGTGTCTGTGTGTGTGTCTGTGTGTGTGTCTGTGTGTGTCTGTGTGTCTTTGTGTGTGTCACTGTGTCACTGTGTGTCACTGTGTGTGTGTCACTGTGTGTCTGTGTGTCACTGTGTGTCTGCGTGTCACTGTGTGTGTGTGTGTGTGTGTGTGTGTGTGTGTGTGTGTGTGTGTGTGTGTGTGTGTGTGTGTGTGTGTCTGTGTCTGTGTCTGTGTCTGTGTCTGTGTCTGTGTCTGTGTGTCTGTGTCACTGTGTGTCACTGTGTGTCACTGTGTGTCACTGTGTGTCACTGTGTGTCACTGTGTGTCACTGTGTGTTTATGTGTCACTGTGTGTGTCACTGTGTGTCTGCGTGTCACTGTGTGTCTGTGTGCCACTGTGTCTGTGTGTCCCTGTGTCCCTGTGTGTCACTGTGTGTCTGCGTGTGTGTGTGTGTGTGTGTCACTATGTGTCACTGTGTGTCTGTGTCCCTGTGTGTCACTGTGTGTCTGTGTGTCACTATGTGTCACTGTGTCCCCGTGTCACTGTGTGTGTCACTATGTGTCACTGTGTGTCTGTGTCCCTGTGTGTGTCTGTGTGTGTCTGTGTGTCACTGTGTGTGTCTGTGTATGTGTCTGTGTGTGACTATGTGTGTGTGTGTGTGTGTTTGTGTGTGTGTGTGTGTGTGTGTGTGTGTGTGTGTGTGTGTGTGTGTGTGTGTGTGTGTGCGTGTCTGTGTATGTGTCTGTGTGTCACTGTGTGTGTCACTGTGTGTGTCACTGTGTCTGTCACTGTGTGTGTCTGTGTGTCACTATGTATCTGTGTCTGTGTGTGTCACTGTGTGTGTCACTGTGTGTGTCACTGTGTGTGTCACTGTGTGTCTGTGTGTGTGTTTCTGCAGGCATCCACTGGCTGTCGGTCACACTCTCCCCAAAAGTCCTTCGGATGAGACTTTAAACCGAGGCCCCGTGTGCGAACGCACGCAGAACATCTTGCGCACACGTTAAATCCTGTTCCACTTTTCGTAAGAGTAGGCCATCGTGTGCCGGTGGGAACAGATGACATTTACAAACTGCATATTCACGGGGACTGGATGTAAAAAAGCACAAGAGTGCTCATCCCATTATCCTCGATATAAAAGAATAAATCAAATCAAATCAAATCAAATCACACGGCCTGCAGTCAAACTCAAAAGGCAGGCTGGAGAAAGGCTGCAGTCTGTGCTGATTTCATTTTACACACAGAAAATGGGTTGTTGTGTTGTTGTGTTATTGTTGTGTTGTTGTTGTTGTTGCTGTTGTTGTTGTTGTGCGTTTCCCAGCTTTACACTCTGGGCGTCACCCAGAACTTATACTCTGACTTACTCATTGATAATACATACATGCAAGCACGCGCCCACGTGTGTGCACAGAAAAACACATACACACACTCGCGCGCGCGCGCGCGCGCACACACACACACACACACACACACACACACACATACACACACACACACACACACACACACACACACACACACACACACACACACACACACACACATCACATCACATCACATCACATCACATCACATCACATGATTGCCGACTCCACTCTCCCCTTTTTAAAAGTCCTTGGAATGAGACTATAAACCGAAGTCCTGTGTGCGAACGGACGCAGAACACCTTGTGCACACACTAAAACATGTAGATCATTGTGTGCCGTGGGCACCCTTGACAAAATTTACTAAGTTGCATACACACGGGGATTGGTTAAAAAATGTACTATCTATCTATCTATCTATCTATCTATCTATCTATCTATCTATCATCTATCTATCTATCTATCTATCTATCTATCTATCTATCTATCTATCTATCTATCTATCTATCTATCTATCCCTTAGTCTGGCGACCATGGGGGCACCCCTGAAGACTTGACAACCAG
>CM060345.1:36368930-36373930 GCA_030674155.1 Stramonita haemastoma
AGAGAGAGGAGAGAGAGAGAGAGAGAGAGAGAGGAGAGAGAGAGAGAGAGAGAGAGAGAGAGAGAGAGAGAGAGAGAGAGAGCATCTTCAAGTTACATCGTCATCAAAACAAACCAGTCTACAAAATATGTCAGAAGACTCACTCTTCTATTTAAAAAAAAAAAAAAAAATGAAGCCTAGATCTATATGCTCACAATGTGGCCAAACCTAACAAGGAATAGAAAACCCCGAAAAGCAACACACAACACACACACACACACACAACAACAACAACAAAAACAACAGAGGAGAGAGAGAGAGAGAGAGGAGAGAGAGAGAGAGAGAGAGAGGAGAGAGAGAGAGAGAGAGAGAGAGAGAGAACCTGGCAAAAGAAATCGTCTGTCTACTGATGGGGGCAAAGCCCTGAGATTTCATGTCCAATGATCAGCGTGGATGGATGGGTGGGATGGGATAAAATAGGATGGGTGGATGTGTTTCATATTGAAGGCTTTTAAAAAAAAATGTGGGTGGGGTATCTTTTTGACTGGTACATACACACTTCCATTGCCCCGCTAAGTTACTGATGTTTTGATATTTTGACCAGTGCAGCATGACGATATTCACAGGCACTGGGTTTGCAAAGGCAAAGTCTCACTCTGTAACACCTCACATAATGCACAGTTGCTATATTAATGTCAAGACAAGGATTTGGGAGGAGAAAGCAGCATGTTAGATCCCACTGTTGAAGTTTTAACTTTGTGTTTGGGTTTCCACCTTCTTTAGAAAGGGGAGCTATTTTTTTATGAGAATCGAAAAATTCATCAGCATAGGCTACAATGTTCCAATTCGCCCATTTTATAACTGTATTTCAAATCGTCCATTTTATACTTGTGTTTCAATTCGTGTATTTCATTATTCTATTTCAAAATCGTTCATGGAAATATCAATATTTGGCTTAGTTTGGCGACTTTGACATTTGCATACATAGAATTTACCAAGCGACACTATTGAATTGAAAACGCCATCAGTCTGTGTGGTTGCATATGTACTGAAAGGCCTACAGTTTGAACATCGAAGGACAGTTTTTCACAATGAAGACAATTACATTTCAGAGACAATTCAAGTCCTTTTCACAAAAATACTGGGCAAACTGGCAGCTCCACACAAGTAACGACTTACTGTATTCTTTGCTTGTTTGCAAAAATTACCCCTGTGGCGTCCATTTTCTTCAATATTGTGCTCGTAACCAAAATAGTAAAGCCTGTTCCAAGCTAGAACCATTTCCGTTTGATTTCTTTGATTCTCTTTCTCTTTTCAAGACACCATGCCAATTATTGAAGGTCTCTCACGTTGGACTTTTTGTGAAAAGAGAACGAGATAGGCTACAGTAAAAGAAGACATATATTGATTATTTTATGCAGGGGCTGATGTTGTTAGTATTGTTGTTGGTGCTATTGTTATTTGTGGGTTTTTTTGTAGTTGTCGCGGGCACGCGCGCGCGCGCGCGCGCGCGTCGTGTGTGTGTGTATTTCACATTAACATGGTATTAATTAATTTTACGTTCTAATTATAGGCCTGCTTATAGTGTACTGTTTTCTTACTATGAATATATATAAACTTCCATCTCATTGGGACCCAATCCCTCACTTCTTTAACTTTTGGACTCGTCACAGTAACAGCAATGTTAAAAATCAACAGGAACAAATACGCTAAACATGGTTCCAATAATCTGATGTTTGTTACCCCCCCCCCCCCCCCCCCCCCCCCCCCAAATCAATTGAACTTCCTTGCCAGGTTCAGACATGAGCATGCGCAGTAAAGTTTTCCGGTTAAATTCTTACAGTAACCCAGTACAGTTACCTTGTTATTTGTTTCGATTTTTTCCGTCCAGTTTGAAGGTTTGATTGTTTATTAATGTATTGTGATTCTCTGAAAGATGTGTAGCGTTACTGTAAATGTCACACTGTGCTGTGGGTGAAAGCTAGGCCTCTGGCATTTTTGCATAGTCAGTCGGCAATGTCAACAAATATGGTGGATCAATCGCTCTGAGTTTGCTGAACTGGTGATTTCTAGTGGGGGCTTTCTGTGGGATTTTCGTACTGTTTCGTGGTTATATGCGTTGATCTACACAACCGCGAGTGTTTTACAGCAGAGTAGCATATCGTTCGTTTAGAATTGATGTTTGACTCCTTTTGACTTTTATTTGTGACAATAATAATGTCAAATAATTATTTATCGTCGCCGAAGTAGCCGAGAGCTCTACGAGAGCGAGCAGCTAGTCTGATTGAGCCAGATCCCACATTAACGTTAATGTAACAAACGTGACACTTGTAGGAAATGATTTGTAACTGTGGAATATTGTGATGTCATTTTCATCATCCCGACAATTTAGTCAAAAGCACATCTCGAAGGAAGTATGCAGTGTACCATGTTGAGACGTCACCATCATAAACGTCAAGCAAACCTAACAGTACACTTATAGAAAACCCGAAGGGTTTTACTAGCTCCCATGAGAAAATATAGGTTCCTTTCACCCACATGCAGAATTGAGAATATGTCAGTTGCTCAGTTTTTAATCTAATTAAATATTAAGAGCCCTCCCAAATATGATGTGAAATATTTCATTATAGTAAAGTGTATTTATAAGAAATACAGCATGATTGCCAACTGCACATGTACATGAGCATGTAGGTATGCGTCTTTGCATGCAAGCAGTGAAAATGGGGATGGGTAACCTGGTGGTCAAGTCGAGTGTTGTGCTCATGATCTAATGACTGATTTGAGTCAGTTTTTGAACCACCACTGAGATGCCCATCCAAGGGAATTTTTGCTCTGGAATTAACATTAGTGCCATCTCCGCTCCTAAAAGTCCTTTGGATGAGACTAAAAGTATACATAAACTGAACATCTTGTGTACATAAACCTCTTCCACCTTTTGAAAAAGTAGGCCATTTGTGCCAGTGGGAATGGATCACAAAATGTACAAAACTACATGCACATGGGGACTGCATGTAGAAAACCCAAAGAGTGCTTATTCAATTACCCTTGAAATAATAGAATAAATTAAATAAACACACGCACACGCACACACACACACACACACACACACACACACACACATGTACACACACATACTAACACACACACACACAACACACACACACACAAACACACACACATACACACACATATGGCACCCCCATTACACACACACACACACACACACACACACACACACACACAACCACACACACACACAGCGCACTTGTTTGAGTTGTTCATTTAATGAACATACTGAATTAAAAAAACAAACAAAAACCCTATGTTCACTTTCTCACCTGTTCTAGTTATAAGTAATAATAAATGTCTGTTGAATGCGGCTACCATAGTAGTGGGGTAAAACAGCCGTGAACGTATCTCAAATAAATGCAAAAATTCACTGCTGGTGAACTTCAGACCCGTAATCGAGGAAAAAAAATTTACATGGCTCTTCATCGTCAGAAATCAGAACTCGGTATTGTTTCAAGACAAAAGCGCCAAAACTTCAAAACCAAAATAAGCAGTCAAATCATGACTGTAATGTTTCAAAAAAAATTAGACGCAGTTTCAACTCAAAGGATCAAAGCAGTTTCTTGATCAGCATACATGTGACATGCAAATTATTCTTCTCTGCTTATAATTTAATTGAACCAAACCTGGACTCGTAATCTAAAGGTTGTGGGTTCGATCCCAGCTTTCAGCTATGGCGTTGTGCCCTTGGAAAAGGCACTTTACGGCTATTTTCTCACCCCACCCAGGTGTAAAAGGGGTACCAACCTTGTGTTGGGGGTTAACCCTGCGATAGACTGGCGTCCTATCCAGGGGGGAGTCTATGACTCTCAGTCGCTTAACACCACAGAAACCGGGATAAGCACCAGCCTGATGAGCCTTAGGCTCGGGACAGACTTTAACTTTTTAAACCTGGACTGTGCCTCTACATGCTGTGATTTAGTGAGTAAAAACTGAAAAAAAACAACCAAAAAACCTCCTCATATTCAGATGTTTTACTTGTTCAGTCAATTGCAATAGTTTGAATAATGCCTCAGGCATGTAGCAACCTGCCTGTGTCATCATGATTGCCATAGCATTTTAAATTTTTTCAGATCATTATCATTTGTGCTAAATCATCCATCTTAATTGCTCACCTTAAAGCGTTGAAATACTCACATTATATATATTATGTTAATAAATACTATATTGATTAAATTTGTGACTTTACCACTGTTTGTGTGATAGCAGAACAATGGCCGATGAGGAGATGGAGTTTGAACAAGGTGCGACAGGGGCCGATGACAGCCTGTACAACAACCTCAGCAACTTTGTCATCGACAAAAAGATCGGCAAGGGACAGTTTTCAGAAGTGTACCGTGCTCGCTGTCGACACAACAACAGTATCGTAGCGCTCAAAAAAGTTCAGGTGAGTACTGGTCTCTGCTGATCACAGTTTGGACTTTTCATATTTGTATTATATGTTATCTTCTACATACATGTAAAAAATTCAGATATTGTATGTTTAATTATTTTCAACTATTGAGCAGGGGGGGTAGGGTGTGGATAACATAGTGGTTAAAGCATTGCGCTCGTTATTTGATGGCTTGAGGTCAAGCCTGGGTAGGAACCCTCACAGGGATGCCTGTTCTAGGGGATTCCCAAACACTGCACCCCCTCAGTCATTTTTTGCTGTGTGCTAGCTTCCTAACTCCAATATGCATGCATGGGTCAACGCTGTAGAAACACAAGCAGTCCTCATTTGATGATCATCATTTCCAACTTTCTCGTGACTTCCTGGTATTGCTCTATGTCCTCAATCCCCAAAACAACAAGTGCATAGTGCAGTTTTTCATACTGTATGAAAAATCTGTAAAAATCAACAACAAATTTTCTGACCAGCACTCTATAGAAGATACTACATGACCTGCAAGCTAATACAAGAGTGTAGCCAAAACAGGGAGCACTGCACAGTTTATGTGATGGTGGTTTTT
>CM060345.1:36376430-36403930 GCA_030674155.1 Stramonita haemastoma
CACACACACACACACACACACACAACACACACACACACACACACACCACACACACACACACATACTACACAGCACAAGCACGCACACACACACATATACACGCACGCACTGCACACACACACAAACACGCACGCACACACACACACAAACACACACACACACACACACACCACACACACACACACACACACACACACACACACACACACACACACACACACACACACACTGAACTGAACAACGTCCTAGAGCTGGCAGATGCCGGGGATCTGCAGCGAATGATCAGAGTATGGTCTGTCTGCACACACACACACGCATGCACTTATACACACACACAAACACACACACGCGCACTATACACGACACACACACACACACACACACCACCACACACACACACACACACACACACACACACACACACACACACACACACACACACACACACACACACACACACACACACATCACACACACACACACACACACACACACACACACACAACACACACACATACACATACACACATGCACGCACGCAGGGGGGACGGATAGCCTAGTGGTCAGAACGTTGCGCTGGCAATTTGAAGACCCGGGTTTGAGTCCGGTCGAGGAGATTTTTCTCCTGGAGTTAACATCAGTGCTGACTCCTCTCTCCCCAAAAGTCCTTCGGATGAGACTTTAAACCGAGGCCCCGTGTGCGAACGCACGCAGAACATCTTGCGCACACGTTAAATCCTGTTCCGCTTTTCGTAAGAGTAGTCCATCGTGTGCCGGTTGGAACAGATGACAATATTTACAAAACTGCATACACACGGGGACCAGATGAAAAAAAGCATATGATTGCTTATTCGTTATCCTCGATATAAAAGAATAAATAAATAAAATAAATAAATAAAAATGAAACGCACACACACACACGCACACATACACGGAATTCAGGTTGTAAGACATGTCTATAGGAACAGGTTACTTCTAGTTGTTACAGATAAAAAAAGATTTAAGAGGTTGGAACATTTTTAGGGGCCATATTGGATTGTTTCCATGGCGACACTGCAGAAAACTGAGAGATTCTTTGGTTTTTTGGCTTTACAAGTGATGCCCTTTCAATATATGGTACAACTTTTAACAGGAGCTTGTGAACAAAATTTCATCATTTTGGTTCCCATGTCCCACCTTAATTTAATTAATTCACATTGTGTGTGTGTGTGGTGGGGGGGGGGGGGGGGGGAGGAGGGGATCATTTTCAGCACTTCAGAATTCTGTTTTTAATTCACATGTGTGTGTGTGTGTGTGTGTTGTGTGTGTGGTTGTGTGTGGTGTGTGGTGTTGTCATTTTCAGCACTTCAGAATTCTGTTTTTAATTCACATTGTGTGTGTGTGTGTGTGTGTGTGTGTGTGTGTGTGTGTGTGTGTGTGTGTGTGTGTGTGTGTGTGTTATCATTTTCAGCACTTCAGAATTCTGTTTTTGATTCACATTGTGTGTGTGTGTGTGTGTGTGTGTGTGTGTGTGTGTGTGTGTGTGTGTGTGTGTGTGTGTGTGTGTGTATCATTTTCAGCACTTCAGAATTCTGCTTTTGATTCACATTTTGTGGGGGGGGGGGGGAGGATCATTTTTAGCACTTCAGAATTCTGCTTTTGATTCACATTGTGTGTGTGTGTGTGTGTGTGTGTGTGTGTGTGTGTGAGTGTGTGTGTGTGTGTGTGTGTGTGTGTGTGTGTGTGTGTGTGTGTGGTTTTCAGCACTTCAAGAAGCAGTATCGCCTGATTCCCGAGAAGACCATCTGGAAATACTTTGTGCAGATCTGCAGCGCGCTGCAGCACATGCATTCCAAACGCATCATGCACAGAGGTGAGTGGGTGCAGCAGCTGCAGACTGGTGTGTGTGTGTGCTGGTGTTTGCAGTCTTGTTCCCTGTCTTGGGGAGAAAGGTGGCAAGGTGGTTAAGATGTTCGCCAGCTAACAAGTAGACAGTGAGGTTCTGGGTTCGGTTCCCGGCCTCACCCTTTCTTCCCAGTTTGACAGAAAATTTTAACTGAATGTCAGAGTAATTCGGATGAGACTTTAAACCAAGGTCCTGTGTGTGAACTCTCGCAGAATATCTTGCGCACAAGTTAAAAACCTGTTCCGCCTTTCGGCAGGCCCTTGTGTGCTGGTAAGAGCAGATGACAAAAAAACAAACCCAGCAAGCACACAGGTGTCGTGTTTAGACACCATCCCTGAGGAAAAATCGGGGAGTTGGAGTTCCAGGGTGGCTCAGGGCTGTATATGGCAACGTTCTGGCGGCTCCTGTGATGGCACTGAAACCATTCCTATTGGAGATTGCCTTTCCAATGGATCATTCCAGCAACTAGGAGAGGGGGGGAGGGGGGGGTCTGCTGCATGGGTGACAGCTTGCCTTCTTTACTTAGTCACCTGACACTGGGTGCCCACCAACAGACCATTAGAGTCAGTCTCTGTTGCTGCTTTGTTTTGTTCACCAGTAGATCTGAAGAGATGATAGTGTGTATTGATAATGTACAAAGGGGATAAATGAAGGGTGGTATGTATGTGTGGATGTATGTATATATGTGTGTTTGTGTGTTTTGTGTGTGTGTGTGTGTGTGTGTGTGTGTGTGTGTGTGTGTGTATGTGTGTTGTATGTATGTATGTTGTTGTATGTTAATGTGTGTGTGTGTGTGTGTGTGTGTGTGTGTGTGTGTGTGTGTGTGTGTATGTATGTATGTATGTATGTATGTATGGACGTATGTGGTGTGTGGTGTGTGTGTTGTGTGTGTGTGTGTGTGTGTGTGTGTGTGTGTGTGTGTGTATGTGTGTGTGTGTGTGTGTGTGTATGTATGTCCCTATCTGTCCCTGTCTTCAACATCTGAAATCCCCTTTACCCTGCCAAAGTGTATAACCTTTATGAGTGTGTGCGTGTGCGCGGGCAGGTGCGTGCTTGTGTGTGTGCGGGCGTGTGTGCATGTGTGTGTACATTCAAATTTGCTAAAATTATTAATCATCCTTGATTGCTTGTGTGTTGTATAGGACGAATGCAAGCGCTTTGATTTTTTTTTGTGTGCAAGATATAGTGCTATATAAATTCCATGGATGATGATGGTGATGACGATGACAATGATGACGATGGTGATGATGATGGTGATGATGATGAGGACGATGATGATGGTGATGGTGACGATGATGATGACGATGATGATGGTGATGGTGACGATGATGATGACAATGATGTTGACGATGATGACGATAATGATGACGACGATGATGATGACGATGATGATGACGATGATGATGATGACGACGATGATGACGACGATGATGACGGATGATGACGATGATGATGCATGTGTGCAGACATCAAGCCAGCCAACGTGTTCATCACAGCTCAAGGCGTGGTCAAGCTGGGAGACCTGGGACTGGGTCGCTTCTTCAGCTCCAAAACCACGCTGCCCACTCCCTGGGTCAGTTAGACAAGCAGGCAGTTAATCAGGCAGGCAGGCAGTTAATCAGCAGGCAGTTAATCAGGCAGGCAGTTAATCAGACAGGCAGTTAATCAGGCAGGCAGGCGTTAATCAGGCAGCAGAGGTTAATCAGCAGGCAGGCAGTTAATCAGGCAGGCAGGCAGTGTAATTTCAGGGCAGGCAGGAGGAGGCAGTTAATCAGGCAGGGGCAGTCAGTTATCAGGCAGGCGTTATTCAGGGGTCAGTTATATCAGGAGGCAGGCGTTAATCAGGCCGTGCAGCGTCGTTAATCAGGCCGGCAGGTAGTTATCAGGTAGGCAGCAGTTAATCTGGGGCAGGCAGTTAATCAGTGTAGGCAGCAGTTAATCTGGCAGGAGGAGTTTAGTCAGGTGTTATGGCAGTCGAGTCAGTTTAACTGGCAGGCAGGCAGTTATCAGGTAAGCAGTTTTCAGTCAGTTTAATCAGGGGAGGTAACAGGCAGTGTGTGGTAATCAGGCAGTCAGGTAATCTGTCAGTTAATCAGTTCAGTGTGTGTAGTCAGGCAGTGTCAGGTATGGGGAGGGGCAGGTGGCAGTCAGCAGTTTTATTGGTGGGAAGTGAGGTGTTGTTGTTCAGTGTTGTTGTTGTTGTTCAGTTGTTAGTTTATCTGTGGGAGTGTTGTTGTTCAGTGTTGTTGTTGTGTTCAGTTCAGTTTATCTGTGGGAGTGTTGTTGTTCAGTGTTGTTGTTGTTGTTCAGTTCAGTTTATCTGTGGGAGTGTTGTTGTTCAGTTTAACTGTTTTCCATATACAGTGATATCAGCAAAAAGTGTGTGTGGTTGTGTTGTGTGTGTTGTGGGTGTTGTGTGTTGTATGTGTGGTGTGTGTGTGTGTGTGTGTGTGTGTGTGTGTGTGCGTGTGTTTGTGTGTGTGCGCATGTGTCCACGAACAGAACATCATTTATTGCCATGGATGCATACAAGACTTATATTGACACAAGTGAACAAATTGGTTAGAAAAAAGTCACCGAAGATTCATGCAATCAAAAACATACTATGCAAAGGGTCCTTGGCTTTTGAGTAGATTTGAAATTTTTTTTTTATTTTTATTTATTTATTTTATTTATTTATTTTATTTATTTTATTTTCTCTTTTGGTTGTTGTTATAGTAGTTGCTTGTATTATTTATAGGCATTGTTTATTCTAAAGTTGTTGAAATCATGTTAGCAAATTAATGTTGGTGAAATGTTTGTTGTTGTTGTTTTAATTGTTTGTTTGCTTTTTCCCCTTTTCTTTCTTTCGTTGGCTTTTTTGTTTGCTAGGGATTTTCTGCTTTGTTTTTTGTTGGTTTTTTGTTTTGTTTTGGATTTGATTTTTGCTATTGTTTTGATTTTTTTCTTTTCTTTTCTTTAGATAGATGGCTTGATGGAAAAAAGCAGATCGCTGCTTACTCAATGTACCATCTGGAAATAAAAATTTGATTGATTGATTGATTGATTGAAGGCCGTCAAGCTGTACAAAGTCACTTGGAACTAAATTATTCAAACATATTTGTTGGGTTGCTCCTACCAATACATGGCTGGACTGTTGCATCTCTTTAAGTAGATTACTTCATAGACCCTGAAACAACATACACACATCCAAAAAATGAAACTCATCTTCTACAACTCCACACACATTACACAGTCTTTCTTCTCTTGGGGTGCCTGTATATCAAACCACACTCAATGTTCAAATCGTGGGCACTGACTCTGAGTCTGCAAAGAGCTTGTTTGTGGGATGGGTCGATATTTTTAGCTAGGTAATGTTCTAGGTGATAATCAGTCTTTTAAATTTTATCGTAAAATTCTAGTCTACTTGTTTTTGTTCTTTGTTGTTTCCAGAACTTGACATATCTCTCTTCTAATTGTTGGCAAAATGCAAATTTCAGCCGTTTTTACTAAGCGTTGAGTGTTTGTTCCAAACGTGTCCTAGCCCTAAGTAAATGAAGAAAAACTTTAACAAGCTGTATCCAAGGAGCTTTAGCAGTGTCCTCTCGGTTCAGCATAGCATTATACACTCTTTTTGTGTGTGTGTGTGTGTTTTGTGTGTGGTGTGTGTGTGAGTGTGTGTGAGTGTGGTGGTGTGTTGTGTGTTGTGTGTGTGTGGTGTGTGTGTTGTTCTTCTTCAGTTTGATATCCATTCACTGAATAGTGATATCAGACAGGACACACATTAAAACCTGTTCTGCTTTTTGGAAGAGTAGGCCATTGTGTGCCAGTGGTAACAGATGACAAAAATTATGAAACAACATACACACAGGGACTGGATGTTAAAAAAAAAAACCCACACAAGTGTTCCTTCCATAATCCTCAAAAAAAAAAGAAGAAATGTATACACATACATACACAAACATACATACACATAATTATAATATACACACTCACACCAGCTTTACACACCTCTACAGAAAGACAACAAATGAACTGTTCACAGTTCATGTAACACCACCATGTAGATCTATAATGAAATAAACAACAACAACAACAAGATAACAAAACTGCATGTGAGGGGATGCGATAGGGAAAATACTCCAACATTTTATTTTCTGTTCCTTATTTTTCAGTGGGGACACCCTACTACATGTCCCCAGAACGTATCCACGAGAATGGCTACAACTTTAAGTCCGATATCTGGTCCCTCGGATGCTTGCTCTATGAGGTAAAAGATGGTGATGTTTTACGGTGTTTTGTTTGTATTGTTTTGTATTGTGTAGTGATGATGTTTTGTGTTGTTGTGTGTTGTTTTATTGTGTTTTGTTTTGTTGTGTTTTGTGATGTGTTGTTTCGTTGTGTCTAAAGTCCGATATCAGGTCCCTTGAATGTTTGCTGTATGAGGTAAAAGATGGTGATGTTTTACAATGTTTTGTGTTGTTTTGTATTGTTTCGTCATGTGATGTTGTGTTGTGTTTTGTTGTGTCTAAAGTCCGATATCTGGTCCCTTCGGATGTTTGCTGTATGGAGCAAAAGATGGTGATGTTTCAGGTGTTTTGTATTGTTTTGTATTGTTTTGTTGTTTGTGTTTTTTGATATTTGTTGTTTTATGTTTTGTATTTGTTTTTGTGTTGTGTTGTTTTGTGTTGTTTTGTGTTTTGTTTTGTATTGTATGTTTTGTGTTTGTGTTGTTTGTGTTTGTTTGTATGATTTTGTGTGTTTGTTTGTATGTTTGTATTGTATTGTTTTGTTTGTTTTTTGTGTTGTTTTGTTGTGTGTTGTGTTGTTGTGTTCAAAGTCCAATATCTGATCCTTTGGATGCTTGCTGTGTGAGGTAAAAGTGTTGTTTTTTAAAAATCACTTAGCAGGTATTGATCCCCTGAAATTCCTTCTCCCATACATTGCCAACTACACCCCCTTCCCCTGACACTCACACACCCGCCTTCTCTCCTCCTCCCTCTCCTCTCCCTCTCTCTCTCTGTCTCTTCTGTCTCTCTCTGTCTCTCTCTGTCTCTCTCTGTCTCTGTCTCTCTCTCTCTCTCTCTCTCTCTCTCTCTCTCTCTCTCTCTCTCTCTCTCTCTCTCTCTCTCTCTCTCTCTCATATATCTAATATCGCAACTTGTGAAAAGATGTTAACTCTTAGTGTCTTATAGTGAACTGACACTATCAACTTCCTGTTCATGGAAGGATTTGGCCAAAATGAGCTGAAATGGGGGGTATGTTTAAAATGGAATATTTCTAATACTATAAAACAGATCTGCATGAAATTTGAGAACAGTGTTGGCAAAGGATTGTTACATATGTTGCATTATTTTTCTTATGTGCTTGTGTTATGTATCAAAAGTTGTGTGTTTGTTTTGTCCGCAGTTATGATGTAGTCTCTTGTAAACAACATGAAACACAAATGTTATTATGTGTTAAAAATATATATGTGATGTGTGTGTTAAAAATCCATATTTGATGTTATTGTGTGTGTAAAAAAATCTATATTTGATGTTATTATCATAAGTCTATATATACTTGATGCTGTGTGTTTAAAACCTATATTTTATTTTATCATGTGTTAAAAAAAAAATTGTATGTTATTATGTGTATAAAGTCTATATCTATTTGATGTTATTATGTGTATAAAGTCTATATTTATTTGATGTAATTATGTGTATAAAGTATATATTTATTTGATGTTATTATGTGTATAAAGTCTATATTTATTTTATGTTATTATGTGGGTAAAGTCAATATATTTGATATTGTTATGTGTATAAAGTCTTTATTTATTTGATATCTGTTATGTGTTGAAGTCTATATTTATTTGATGTTGTTATGTGTATTATTATATGTATTAAGCCTATATTTATTTGATATTTTTATGTGTATATAGTCTATGTTTATTTGATATTAAGTGTATAAAGTCTATATCTATTTGATATTATTATGTGTATAAAGTCTATATGTGACGCTCCACCACATAATGAGACACATTGCACCAGAGGTCAATTTGAGTTATTGACATGTTATCAAACTGCAATAAAATGGTTATACAATACAAAAAACAGATTGAAAATCGGACAATTCTAGGAAAAGTTATTGCAAGTTAAAATACTAGACTGCAGGAAATGACAAAATGAGAAATTGACAAGTTAGCATCCTAATAGATGGTCAGAATGAGGGCTTGGGTATTTTTAAAACACGTTTAAAGGCAAAAGGAAACAAAATTATGATTTGATATTTCACTATAAGGTAGAATAATGGCTATACTTTAATAATCAATCAAAATCTCAAAATTGCCAACTTGACCCTACCTGCCTTTAATGTCTCCTAGCGGAAAAGTGGGTTATGTGCTAAGCGACTCATTTCGTGGTGGAACGCCACATATTTATTTGATATTATTATGTGTATAAAGTCTATATTTATTGGTTGTTATGTGTATTATTATGTGTATAAAGTCTATATTTATGTGATGGTGTTATGTGTATTATTGCGTATAAAGTCTTTATTTATAGGATGTTGTTATGAGTATTATTATGTGTATCAAGTCTCTATTTAGTTATTGGATGTTGTGTGTGTGTTGCAGATGGCAGCTCTGCAGTCCCCTTTCTATGGCGACAAAATGAACCTGTACTCTCTGTGCAAGAAAATTGAACAGTGTGATTATCCCCCCCTGCCCTCAGACTGCTACTCAGAAGAGGTAAGTTCACTCTCAAGAGGACGGCTGTCCGCCATAGCCGATCAGTGTAAAGCAACAGTTTTGGATGGCTGTCCGTTATAGCGGATTTGCTGTTTGCAGATTTTTCACATGGCAGCCACATGATACTATGACCAGAGCAGCTAAACATAGCTTTGTGAGCCTGTCCAAGGTCAAATGCAGAGCGTTGTCGGGTGGTACCGTGTGTTCCAAACTCTTTGATCGCGGTTGCAGAGAGTAGCCCACACAGAGTAGCTATACGGAGTACAAAATTCAGAGTATTTTCTTCATGCAAGTCAAAGCTCAAATATTAAAATGAGAGCTTCAATCTTTTAATATGTACAAACCCAGCATATTATTCACAAGTTCAGAAAATTTCATTTTGTTACTATGTGTTTTGTATTTTTTATGGTTCTTTTAATAAGCATTACGAATGGACCATCTGTGGGGAAAAGCAAGGGAGAGAACTGGCCATCCTGAGTGAGTTAAATAGGCTGAGTGCAGTGGAGATTGGGAATGCACAGACTGTGAAACCAGGGGAATCTGGATTTGAGTGGAATCTGAGGGGAAACCATGGAAATCTGGATTTAGTGGAATCTGAGGGGAAACCATGGAAATCTGGATTTTAGTGGAATCAAGAATGTAGAAACTATGAAACCATGGAATTTAGATTTTAGTAGGGCATGGGAATGTCAAGACTATGAAACCATGGGATTCTGAATTTTAGTGGAATATGAAGAGAATGCAGAGACTATGATATCATCTGGAATCTGGATTTTAGTGGAATGTGAAGAGAATGTAGAGTCCATGAAACCAAGGAATATCTGACTTACGGTTTTAGCAAATTCGAATGTACGCACACACGCATGCGTGCGCACACACACACACACACACACGCAGGCATGCATGCATGCTAGTAGTAGTAGTTAGTGATAGTTTGTAGTGGTAGTAGGGAGACAGATAGCCTAGTGGTTAGAACATTTTGCTGGCAATTTGACAACCCGGGTTCGAGTCCGGTTGAGGAGATTTTTCTCCTGGAGTTAACATCAGTGCTGACTCCACTCTCCCTTAAAGTCCTTCGGATGAGACTTTAAACCGAGGCCCTGTGTGCGAACGCACACAGAATATTTTGCGCACACGTTAAATCCTGTTCCGTTTTTCGTAAGAGTAGGCCATCATTTGCCGGTGGGAACAGATGACAAGATTTACAAAACTGCATACACACGGGGACTGGTCGTAAAAAAAAAGCACGAGAGTGCTTATTCCATTATCCTGGACATAAAAGAATAAATCAAAAAATGAAATTGACGCACACACACATGCACACAGCGACTGACTGCAAGTCAAGTCAAGTCAAGTCAAAAACACTTTAATCATCCCTGAAGGGCAATTACAATACTGACAGGCATATTGATACAAATCATAAACACATGAAGTAGCTACATTTGATATTTGTTCAAACATTATATAATTTCAAATAAAAATGTCACAAACATTCAGACTCTACGCGCGTACGCTTGCACACACGCAAACACACGCATACACACACACCAATGTTTAGATACAATGTTCTTAAAAACCATTGACTAGAAAAGACATATGATCACCATTATTTTCACATTATACACACGTGTTCACACCCGCACATATACATGCATGCACGCACACACACACACACACACACACACACACACACACACACACACACACACACACGCGCACACACACACGCTCCCCCCCACCCCATACAATCCACACCCACCCACCCCCACACTCACACATACACACACGCTCCCCCCCCTATCCATACACACCATCCACACCCACCCGTCCCCCCCCACACACACACACGCACATAATGGTAGAAAGACATGTGAATTTACAAACAATTCAAAAAAATCAGTAAAGCCAAAACTAAGACTCCTGTCTGTCCTCCCCCAGCTGCGGAAGCTGGTGGCCAACTGCATCAACCCGGACCCCGAACAGCGCCCCACAGTGGACTACGTCTACACCGTCGCCCAGCAGATGAGGGCCCGCACTAACACGCAGGCCCAGCCCACCCCGCCCCCCACCCCCCCCACCCCACAGACCCCCGTTCAGTTGTGACGGAGGGGAGGGAAGCAAGTCCGCGCCCCTGTCTCCCCCTCCCCCCCCCTCCCTCACCCTCCTTTCTCCCTCTGCTGCCTCACTGGTGTGGTGCCTCACTGGTGTGATGCCTCACTGGTGTGATGCCTCACTGGTGTGGTGCCTCACTGGTGTGCTGCCTCACTGGTGTGATGCCTCACTGGTGTGGTGACTGCTGCCTCACTGGTGTGATGCCTCACTGGTGTGATGCCTCACTGGTGTGATGCCTCACTGGTGTGCTGCCTCACTGGTGTGATGCCTCACTGGTGTGATGCCTCACTGGTGTGATGCCTCACTGGTGTGATGCCTCACTGGTGTGATGCCTCACTGGTGTGCTGCCTCACTGGTGTGGTGACTGCTGCCTCACTGGTGTGATGCCTCACTGGTGTGATGCCTCACTGGTGTGATGCCTCACTGGTGTGCTGCCTCACTGGTGTGATGCCTCACTGGTGTGATGCCTCACTGGTGTGCTGCCTCACTGGTGTGGTGACTGCTGCCTCACTGGTGTGATGCCTCACTGGTGTGATGCCTCACTGGTGTGATGCCTCACTGGTGTGCTGCCTCACTGGTGTGATGCCTCACTGGTGTGATGCCTCACTGGTGTGATGCCTCACTGGTGTGATGCCTCACTGGTGTGATGCCTCACTGGTGTGCTGCCTCACTGGTGTGGTGACTGCTGCCTCACTGGTGTGGTGACTGCTGCCTCACTGGTGTGGTGACTGCTGCCTCACTGGTGTGGTGACTGCTGCCTCACTGGTGTGGTGACTGCTGCCTCACTGGTGTGGTGACTGCTGCCTCACTGGTGTGGTGACTGCTGCCTCACTGGTGTGGTGACTGCTGCCTCACGGGTGTGGTGACTGCTGCCTCACTGGTGTGGTGACTGCTGCCTCACTGGTGTGATGCCTCACTGGTGTGATGCCTCACTGGTGTGTGCTCTGGTGTGGTGCCTCACTGGTGTGGGATGCCTCACTGGTGTGGTGACTGCTGCCTCACTGGTGTGGTGACTGCTGCCTCACTGGTGTGATGCCTCACTGGTGTGGTGACTGCTGCCTCACTGGTGTGATGCCTCACTGGTGTGATGCCTCACTGTGTGTGTGCCTCTGGTGTGGTGCCTCACTGGTGTGATGCCTCACTGGTGTGGTGACTGCTGCCTCACTGGTGTGGTGACTGCTGCCTCACTGGTGTGATGCCTCACTGGTGTGGTGACTGCTGCCTCACTGGTGTGATGCCTCACTGGTGTGATGCCTCACTGGTGTAGTGCCTCTGGTGTGGTGCCTCACTGGTGTGATGCCTCACTGGTGTGGTGACTGCTGCCTCACTGGTGTGGTGCCTCACTGGTGTGATGCCTCACTGGTGTGATGCCTCACTGGTGTAGTGCCTCTGGTGTGATGCCTCACTGGTGTGATGCCTCACTGGTGTGGTGACTGCCTCTCTCCATCAGCAGCTGACCCTGGTGACCTTGGCCTTTCCGCCGCCTGACCTTTGTCTTCTCACCTGACCTTGACCTTGCGCCACGTTTTGTGTGTGTGTGTGTGTGTTATAGATATATATATATATATATTGTGTGATAAAAAGGTCCGACACTTGACTTTTTGGAGGGGTCTTTTTTTTTGGGGGGGGGGGGGATGTGGGTGGAGGGTTTTTTTTTGTTTTTTTTAAAACAGATGTTAATGTTGTTTGAGGAAGGGGGGGTTGTTGTTATCTTTTGATTGTTTTACCCCAAAACAAAAATGATTTTTGGTCCCCTCCCCCCCTTCCCCTTTCCGAATAAAAAAAAAGATTTGGTAAAAAGAATGTTATGTCTAAGGAGAAGTGTGTCATCTGTTCACTTTATTTGATTTTTTTTTGGTTTAAATTCTGTTAAATTTTTTCCCTATCTTTCTGTTTTTTGTTTTCTGGGGGGTTTTTAACAGAAAGAATTTGTTCCCAACATTCTTTTTTTTTTTTTTAAAAGCCTGGCTTCTTTAGCTACTTTTTTTGTCATGTCATTTTTTTTTTTAAAGAATATTTACCAAAATCAATGTGTGCATTTTATTTTTATTTTTTTAATTTTTATATCGAGGATAATGGAATAAGCACTCATGTGTTTTTTTTATATCCAGTCTATATGTGTATGCAGTTTTGTAAATCTTGTCATCTTTTCCCACCAGCCCACAATGGCCTACTATTACGAAAAGCGGAAGAGGTTTTAACGTGAGTGCAAGATGTTCTGCTTGCGTTCGCACACGGGGCCTTGATTTACAGTCTCATGGAAGGACTTTTGGGGAGAGTGGAGTGGGCACTGATGTTAGCTCCAGGGGAAATGTGGTGTGTGGCCCTGCCTGCCTGTGTGGTGAGGGGGTGTGGTTTGTTGAGGATAGTTCTGTAGTCAGGGTCAGAGGAGTGGCAACTAAAGGGATGAATGCATAGTTTATCAAAATTACCCCCCCAAAATGGTTGAAAAGGGAAAAGTACATGAAAGAGTCAGGCTCTAACAACATGATTTCATTATTTAGATTCAGGTGTATTATTCATTTTCTGCCGATTGAACCAGGACGAGTGAAGGGCATTGAATGTGAAAATCATGTTTGTAAAAATGTAACATGAAAAGGATAGGTGATGAGTTGCACTTCCTAATGGAATGTCCAGAGTTTTCTGAGCTTCGGAAGAATGGCCTACCTGGGGAATATCTGTATCCATGATCCATGTTCACATTTTGTCATTTGTTCTCTTCTGACAGAAAAGATGACATTGTTAAAACTTTGCAAATTCATCGTCAAGAGTAAAGTTGCATGACATTGTTGAAAAGGTTGTCGATGTTTTTTATTTCTGTCACGTGCAGTGTTGTAAACGTTTTTTTTTATGAATGCCAATTATATGATACGTTACTGTTGATATTTGTTCACTGAAAAGGTTGATGACATTTTTTATTTCTGTCACATGCAGTGTTGTAAACGTTTTTATGAATGCCAATTATATGATACGTTACTGTTGATTTTTGTTCTCTGAAATCCTGCAGGGGCTAAAGGCGAGCGGACTGTTGATGTTGTAGTGTGAGGACTGTTGATGTTGTAGTGTGAGGACTGTTGATGTTGTAGTGTGAGGACTGTTGATGTTGTAGTGTGAGGACTGTTGATGTTGTAGTGTGAGGACTGTTGATGTTGTAGTGTGAGGACTGTTGATGTTGTGGTGTGAGGACTGTTGATGTTGTAGTGTGAGGACTGTTGATGTTGTAGTGTTGATGTTGTAGTGTGAGGACTGTTGATGTTGTAGTGTGGTGTGAGGACTGTTGATGTTGTAGTGTGGTGTGAGGACTGTTGATGTTGTAGTGTGAGGACTGTTGATGTTGTAGTGTGGTGTGAGGACTGTTGATGTTGTAGTGTGGTGTGAGGACTGTTGATGTTGTAGTGTGGTGTGAGGACTGTTGATGTTGTGGTGTGAGGACTGTTGATGTTGTGGTGTGAGGACTGTTGATGTGTGTAGTGTAGTGTGAGGACTGTTGATGTTGTAGTGTGAGGACTGTTGATGTTGTAGTGTGGTGTGAGGACTGTTGATGTTGTAGTGTGAGGACTGTTGATGTTGTAGTGTGGTGTGAGGACTGTTGATGTTGTAGTGTGAGGACTGTTGATGTTGTGGTGTGAGGACTGTTGATTGTTTGTAAGTGTGAGGACTGTTGATGTTGAGTAACTGTTGATGTGTGGTTGAGGACTGTTGATGTTGTAGTGTAGGACGTTGATGTTGTAGTGTGAGGATGTTGATGTTGTAGTGTGAGGACTGTTTGATGTTGTAGTGTGAGGACGTTGATGTTGTATGTGAGACTGTTGATGTATGTGTGTGAGGACTGTTGATGTTGTGTGTGAGACTGTTGATGTTGTGGTGTGAGTGACTGTTGATGTTGTGGTTTTGTAGAGACCTTGATGTTGTAGTGTGAGACTGTTGATGTTGTGTTGAGGACGTTGATGTTGTAGTTGTGAGGACTGTTGATGTTGTAGTGTGTGAGGACTGTTGATGTTGTAGTGTGTGTGTAGGACTGTTGATGTTGTAGTGTGGTGGAGGACTGTTGATGTTGTAGTGTGGTGTGAGGACTGTTGATGTTGTAGTGTGGTGTGAGGACTGTTGATGTTGTAGTGTGGTGTGAGGACTGTTGATGTTGTAGTGTGGTGTGAGGACTGTTGATGTGTAGTGTGAGACTGTTGATGTTGTAGTGGAGGACTGTTGATGTTGTAGTGTGAGGACTGTTGATGTTGTGGTGTGAGGACTGTTGATGTTGTAGTGTGAGGACTGTTGATGTTGTAGTGTGAGGACTGTTGATGTTGTAGTGTGAGGACTGTTGATGTTGTGTGATGAGGACTGTTGATGTTGTAGTGTGAGGACTGTTGATGTTGTAGTGTGAGTGTATGTTGAGACTGTTGATGTTTAGTGTGGTGTGAGGACTGTTGATGTTGTGGTGTGAGGACTGTTGATGTTGTGGTGTGAGGACTGTTGATGTTGTAGTGTGAGGACTGTTGATGTTGTAGTGTGGTGTGAGGACTGTTGATGTTGTAGTGGGGTGTGAGGACTGTTGATGTTGTGGTATGAGGACTGTTGATACTACTGCCCTCTCTGGACAGTGACATTAGGACCAAGGTAGTACGAAGCAGTATTGTTCCATGTGCAATGTGTGTGAGTTGATGGACATGTGGTGGGGGTGTCTGTTTGGCATAATCATCCATGGTAGTCCTGTGCCCTGTGCTGAGCTTTTTGCCCTGTTGTGGGGTATCTGTTTGGCATAATCATCCTGGTAGCCTGTGCCCTGTGTGAGCTGTGCCCTGGTGTAAAGCTGCCTGCCTGCAGTGGACTGAAGATAGGACATGTAGACATTTCTGTACAGGTCTCTTAGTGCGCATGTACAAATCTGCAAGTAGTGTGTGCCAGTGTGAACAGGTGGTGAAATTCATGTAAAAAACCTCCACTTTGTTTTGAACTAGGGGCTGGTGTGCTAGGGACTAGTGATTTCTTCTGCCTGTAGTTGTGTAACCCCCTCAGTGAAGTTGTGCATGGAAACCCCAGCTTTGACCTAGCAAGTTTTTATGCATCTTTGTGTCTTAACGCCTGTACATTTTTATGCATCTTTGTGTCTTAACGCCTGTACATTTTTATGCATCTTTGTGTCTTAAGCCTGTACATAGTTTTTTTTTAAATGGGGGGGTCATGAAAAAGAATTTGTAGGCACAGAAACCCATGGTGATGTCAGTTTTTGTCTGTTTATAGTTCATTTGTGAAAAGTTTTATGTTTAAGTAAAACTGTAAAGATTTTCTTATTTATTTCTCTCCCCCTCCCCCCCTCTCCCCCCTTTTTTTCATTTTATCTCATACATTGTTTGCTCTGTTTATGAAGTTGAAGGTTGATGAGAATGATGTGTTGTGATGAAAAATCTTGGTGACATTGTTAAAGGTTGATGAGAATTATGTGTTGTGATGGAAATTTTGCTCCTTGCCATGAAATATTTTGCAAAGCTTTTTTTCATTTTGCCTTGTGCACATTTCATATCAAAGTGTTTCAGTGCTTTATTTTTTATACTTCAGTACAAACAAGTTTTCTCAATATCCCCTGATTTTGTGAGAGACAACATTCAGTCAGTGTGTTTTACTGGTGTACATTATGGGATCAAGTCAGCACTTTGGTTGAGAAAAAAAAAGTGGGTTTTTTTGGAGAATTTTGCGTTTGATTTTATATGATTATATCATGGTTTGATCTCTTTACATGTGATTCCATCCAAGATGATACAAATTCGCTTTCCGTCCAATCTGAGTCTGGTTTACAGTTTCTTTTTTCGTCGTCTGACTGAGCTGAACTGACTGACTGACTGACTGACTGGACTGACTGACTGACTGACCTTTTTAGGCTTTAAATGTGAGGAATGTACCTGGGGTTGTGTACAGAGATGGAGACGGGATAGCTCAGTGGTCACAGCGCTCTCTTTCCCCACGCCAAGGTTAAACAGCATCGAGCGTGGTTACCAAAAGGGCGACCGTTTGTGTGCCTTGGCTTCAGTACAGTCCCTCAGTCCACCCAGCTGTCAGTGGGTACCTGCCCTCTTTAGGGTCAGGGAAGGTAAAGCAGTGAGGGAGAGGAATGGGCGCCGCCCTCAATATGCTGGCCCCTAGAGAAGCTGAGGTCTTTGATGCCTCGCTCCCCTACGACCACACAGGTTATGGGACACCTGGACCTTTTGTGTGGACAGAGTGCTCAGTGTCGAGTTGGTAGTGCCTGTATGTTGGATGAAAGTTCGTCGATTTATAGGCCACCACGTCCATCTATTTATAGGCCACCACATCCAATCTATTTATAGACCACCACATCCAGTCTATTTATAGGCCACCACATCCAGTCTATTTATAGGCCACCACATCCAGTCTATTTATAGGCCACCATGAATGGAGGACGTAGTGTCACTGACTTGGCCACTGGCTTTGTTGGTACTGGCTGTGAAGATCCTGAATGTGCTGGATTGGTTTTCTCCTGCTTCTGGCCACAGGCAGGGCAGGGCTGGACATTGCTGTCCTTGGCAGGGCTGTGCTGGCTTTTTCTTGCTCAAAGGCTGCTGGCAGCACAGCAGTTTTCTCCCTTTGCTTGCTTGCTTGGTTTTTTATGGGGATGGGAGGGGGGGACGGTGGTTTGTTATGGGGGTGGGTTTTTTTTCTTGCTATGAGGATTTTGTTATGGGGTTGTTTCTGTTGTTTTTTTTGTCACAGAGGTTTTGTTGTGGGGGTGGCTTGCTATGGGGTGTTTTTTTGTTATAGGGGGTGAGCTTTTTGTTGTTTTTTTCTGGGGGGTTGGGGGTTTAGATAGGGGTTGGGTTTTTTTTTTATAGGAATTGGGATTTTGTTAGGTTTCTTGTGCCATTGTTTGCTGGGGATGGGGTTTTTTTTGGGTTAGATTGGTTCCTGGGTGGGGTTTTTTTGTGTTGTTGTTTTGTTGTTGGTTTTTGTGTGTGGTGAAATAGCTGAAATTAAGAGAAAATCAGGGACTTGTTTTTAAAACTTGTAAAATCAAAGCAGTGTATTGTTGGTGATGTGGGGGGGGGGGGGGTTGCTGGAGGACATTGGGATATGTTTTAACATCAAACAAAAAGATTTCTCGCCCTGTTGCTTTGTTTTGATATGCTGGTTTTATTCTAGACAGTTATATTATTGCATATTTCAGTACTGATGTCTTCTAGACAGTTTATTATTGCATATTTCAGAACTGATGTCTTCTAGACAGTTTATTATTGCATATTTCAGAACTGATGTCTTGACCTGTTGTCTGCTTGCTTTATTCAGCCAGTGCTCTGTGAATTTTAGAACTCATTTCTAATTGTTTGATGATCAATTTACAAAACTGCCGTCCAACTTTTTCCACAAATCTTTTTCCAGTTTTTTCCCTTTTTTTTGTTCGAACTTGTATGGTGGAAGGAGTGACACACACGGGGGCTGATCAGAGGGACACAGGGGCTGATGAGAGAGGGACACACACAGGGGCTGATAGAGAGGGACACAGGGGCTGATGAGAGAGGGACACAGGGGCTGATCAGAGGGACACACACAGGGGCTGATGAGAGAGGGACACACCAGGGCTGATAGAGAGGGACACAGGGGCTGATGAGAGAGGGACACAGGGGCTGATGAGAGAGGGACACACAGGGGCTGATGAGAGAGGGGACACACAGGGGCTGATGAGAGAGGGACACAGGGGCTGATGAGAGAGGGACACAGGGGCTGATGAGAGGGACTGACTTTGAAGCTATCCTCAGTGCAGAAGCCTCAGACGGTGAAACTCAGTCACATTTTTTAAACAAAATAAAGCACCTGTTAGATTGTTTTACCATGAACTTCTTCCACATGCATCTTGTAGGCAAAATCTGCTGACAGTAATCTCCAAACTTCGCCCTCTGTTTGTTCTTTCAAGAGCAAGACCCAAGCAAGATCACTTTTAACATAGTCATCTTTCACAGGCACACACACACACACACACACACACACACACGCAGATATAAGCATGAACTTCTGCAGTATGCATCTTGTAGGCAAAATCTGCTGAAGGTAAACTCAACACCTCTCTCTCTCTCTCATACACGCACAGCAACAATTTTGATTCCCCCCCCCCCCCTATTTTCTGCTTTTAAACCAAGGGTAGCAGGAAAACTGTTACAGGGAAACAGAGGATCCAACACATGCAGTGTGTGGTTAGTTAAGCGATTATTCCTTCCTTTCACCAAACCTCCAGACATTATCACCTCTGGTATCTTCTTTCTTCTTTTTTTGCGTGTGTATGTATTGCGGTGAAGTGTGCTAGGAAAAGCCAGCTCTGTCGTGATGTGTACAATATTCCCTTCACACAACAATGTGGTTGTTTAGGACTTGTTCCGTCCTGTGGCTTGTTTGTACATGTACCTACCTGTGGTTGTTGATCTGAAGATTGTTTCATCACCTGTGACAAGTTTGGTGCAATGTAGACAGTTGAACCATGAAAAAAAATAGAGAGATGTTGGAGTTGTTGACATGGTGTCTTTTGATTAATATCAACACACGTTGCTCAGCTGTTATGCAGGCACACGTTACATTCCAGGAGGATTTCCATTCTTGTACAGCGTTGCCCTCACTGGCCCGTGTTTTAGTCAATGGTTGGTCTGTGATGGTTACCAGCAACAGAGAGATACCTGTCTGTCTGTCTGTCTGTCTGACTGTCTGTCGTGTACATACCTAGTGATCAGCAATGAGTAAGTGCACCTGTTGATTTGGGGTGAGTTTATTATAGACATTCGTTAATTTAACAGTGCTGTGCAGTTTTCAGTCATAATAAAAGTTGTGGAGACAAAAGAGGTGTTGGGGTTGTGAGAGTATGGTGCAAATCCATGGTAGAGTGCGCTTGTGTGTGTGTGTGTTTGTGAGCGTGTGTGCATGTGCATGTATGCATTTAAGCACATAATGTGCGTGTTTCTCTTTTACACCAGCAGTCACATGCAGGACAGAGAAGGCAAGGAAAGCATGATTTGATCAAGAACATACAAACAGAAAATGCAAACAGCTTGAGGAAAGCATGATTTGACCAAGAACATACAAACAGAAAATGCAAACAGCTTTGGCACAGAGCTGGAACATCAAACGCTTTCACCGAAAATCAAGAAAGGTTGAAGCTTTTTTTTATTTTTTTTTTTTATTAGTGTAAAACATGATTACCAATAGATACATCTTCCAACACAACCAGCAAATACAGCTATCATATACATTGCAAAGTCTTTCTGTCCAGAGAAACCACACCTTCATTCCTTAACTCGCAAGAAAATGGAATTCACAGAGCAAACTTCCACTATTTGCCCTTTGATTTTTGGTCTGTTTCTTTCTCACGTACAAAATACAATCGTTAGATTATACCTAGAGTATATTCTCTTTGTAATACAGAAAAGAAACCACACCCAAAAAGCAGAAAAGAAACGACCTACAAATCTGTCCTATCTACTTCTGATAGAAGCAGGCAGCTGTCAACTCTGGCACAATCCCTACCCCACTTGTTTTGTTTCATTTCATTTTAGTTTACACCGCTGTAAGTCAGGGCAGATTTCTCTGCATGAAATTTGGGCTGCTCTCCCCAAGGAACGCACATCACCACAAGTGCAGTGCCACCCATTTTTTTTTTTTTCTTTTCCTGTCTGCAACTGTATTTGTTTCCCTATCAAAGTGGCTTTTTTTCTACAGAATTTCACCAGGGACAATCTTCTTGTTGCCGTGGGTTCTTTTGCGTGATTGACTTTGATTTATCATCTTATCTGAAAGACTAGCACCCTGACCACCACTCATAGATGGGGGAAAACTTGGGGGGGGGGGGGGGGGGGTACAAGCAGGGTTGGAACCATGGCACACCACTAACCCAGACTTTTGGCTGTTAGGCAGGCGCATTACCTCTAGACCACCAATCCACTATTTTTACCTTTTGTTTTGTGCATGATCTTTGTATATCAAATTTCTTCTTTATCCATTCTGACTGAAAACTGAAGAGTAGCTTAAAGCTGTGCCTACGTTTTGCTTACAAGTGCAAACACAGGTGACAGTCCTATTGTTTGTAAGTTCATATGTCTTTCTAGCCAATGGTTTTAAAACATTGATTTATAGGTGTGTGTGTGTGTGTGTGAATACCCATCAATCAGTTGTTATTTTTCCTTAATGCCTTTCCAATATCAACCCTGCACTTTAATTAATGCCCTTTAATTAAAATGTCCTTCATCAATAACTGGAAGGTGCTGCTATTTGATTTTCACCCTTTTTTTTTTTAACACAGTTTAAAAATTTATAGTGATCGATTCATAAACAAACAGGATACAAATTTGTTGGCAATAAAAAAAATTTTAAAACCACCATAATATTTTCATTTTTCCACCCTCTCAGCATCATAACAAAATGCAACAACAACAACAACAAAACCAACAAGTATTCACACAACTACTGCAGTCCCTTTCACACTGAGATGTTATATATGCATACGTTTTCAAGGCGATGTTTTGACCTCCCCAAACAATACAATTTAAATAAATATATTTTGGGGGTGATTCTGAGTTGGTGATATTTTTGTCAGATCGAGTATGTGGTGATTGATTTTCACTACAGAAAACCTACACATCATCTGATAGGTAAAGGTAAAGGTGTCCCATAACCTAGGCGGTTGTAGGGGAGCAAGGCAGAGACCTCAGCTTCTCTAGGGGCCAGCATATTGAGGCGGCCCCATCTCCTCTCCCTCGCTGCTTTACCTTCCCTGACACGACAATTCTTGGCCCAAGTGCTGGTCATACCTTTGCCTAGAGCTGGTCAGGAGCAATTTTAGATAGACAGTTAGTGTGGGAGTTATGATATTGAAACACTGCATTGTGGTAATTGACAGTTAAAGTGGGAGTTAGGATATTGAAACACTGCATTGTGGTAATATGACAGTTATGTGAGAGTTATGATATTGAACACTGCATTGTGGTAATGTGACAGTTAATGTGGGATTTATGATATTGAAACACTGCATTGTGGTAATGTGACAGTTAAAGTGGGTTTATGATATTGAAACATGCATTGTGGTAATAGTGACAGTTAGTGTGGGGTTATGATATTGAAACACTGCATTGTGGTAATGTGACAGTTATGTGGGAGTTTAAATGTAATAGAATATTGTAAACACTGCATTGTGGTAATGATGACAGTTAGTGGGCGTTATGATATTGAAACACTGCATTGTGGTAATGTGACAGTTAAGTGGGGTTATGATATTGAAACACTGCATTGTGGTATGTGACAGTTAAGTGGGCATTATGATATTGAAACACTGCACTGTGGTGATGTGACAGTTAGTGGGGTGTTATGATATTGAAACACTGCATTGTGGTAATATGACAGTTAAGTGGGCTGAATTGACTGCTTTGTAATTATTAATGATGAAGAATCTTGTCTGTACTTTTTGTTTTAGTAGCGAAAAAGTGCATTCCTTTTCTTGCTTAGAGTTCACAGATGCATTTATTCCTATTTCAAGATTTCCTTCTGAGGATCCCTAGAATGGTGTGAAGGAATGGAAAACAACAAGATTCTGTCAATCACAGCGTTATGGACAGAATGATAAACTTGTCAGGTGTGTTGATATTTTCCAATATGGGCACGTAACCGTTGGCAACCACTTACAATGTGGTGGTCAGATTACTCCCCCAACATTTTGTTTGAACTAGAAGTTGTGAAAAAAAAAAAAGAAACATCCAAAACTGCAAATTGACATTGTGTTTTTGTTTGTCTATTTGGGGGCCAAACATCTCCTAAAGGGAGAGAACCCTTCTCTCCCAGTATACATATAATTATCATGCACTGTGCACATTTGTGTGCAGCTTCCGTGGCCCAGTAGTGGGTGATCGGAGGGAAGGGTTAGGAGATGGGCATAAGGACAGTCAGCGTTGGAGATGCTCTCCAAGGCCAACCAGCCCCCAGGGCTGCAGCAGCACATAAGGACTGTGCAAGTCAAGCCTCCTAGAGAGATCATAGTCGATCACTAAAGACTAAGCTGTAAAGTGGAATTCCATGAGTGGGAAAGAAAGCCACTGATCATACAGCCTCTCATTTGCTGTTGCCCCCAGCATCAATGGTTTAATCAAGAACTGGGATAAGCCACTGACCATACAGCCTCTCACTTTGCTGTTGCCCCCAGCATCAATGGTTAAATTAATCCAGAACTGGGATACAGCCCAGGCGCTGAATGCAAACTCTGTTTAAACCAACCCCACATCCATGTTATTTATTTATTTTTCAGAATTTACATTACTGGAGGATACTGGAATAAGCACACACGTTCACGCAGCCAAAAGCAGACTCCGCTAAACAGTTACCCATGTCACAGCACAAACAGCAGCCTGCTCATGCTTTCAGTCACACCAAAGGTATACACATAAGAAAAACAACAAAAACAAAACAGAAAAAAGAAGAAATCAACCATGCTTTCTGCTTAACTGCACAACACTGCTTACAAGTTCATAGGTCAGAAATGATAATTTTCCTGCTGCTGCTATTTTGTGCAAATAAGTTTTGTTTCATGACAAATGCAGACAGGTAGGGCAGGGGGGGAGGGGGGGAGGGGTGTGACTGCAACAAAAGTGAGGCTTTCTTCCCCCAAAAGATGCAGATTTTAAATTTCTTGCAATAATGAAATCGATGGTGATCACTTATCGCTGTTCAGTGTCACGATTTCATTTGATATGAAAACTTTGGCCTTACTCTAAGGCAAGGAATCAGTGGGGTCAAAACAGGGGAGAGGGGGAGAGGGAGCTGAGGGGAGAGGATGGGGGGGGGGGGAGGCACATAAACAAAGCATTCTCTGCAATGCATGCACATGCTGAATTTTTCCCATCAACTGCTCATGCGATTATTTTTTTAAATTTTCTATTTTTAAGTTCAAACTGGGATGTCAACATCCATGCATGCAATACATACAGAACCATGATACCAGTCTGAGACTAACACTAGCACATATAACAGACATAGTTATCTGTTTGTGATAATTCACACATATAGCAGACACAACTGTCTGTAATAATTAACACATATAGCAGACATAATTGTCTGTAATAATTAACACATATAGCAGACATAATTGTCTGTGATAACACATATACAAGACGTAATTATCTGTTTGTGATCATTAACATGTATAACAGACATATTTGTCTGTGATGTTGATACAAATAACAGCAACTGTAATATAATTAACGAAGAAAAGATCACTGTTAAGCATTTGAAAATGTTGGACTTGCTTTCAAACCCAAGTTTACTAATATAACAGACTTCCTGTGGAAACAAACTTACAAAGCTTCAGAAAAACAGTTTGACACTGGGAGAGCCAGGTTGTCAGCCTTCTGCTCCATTGTAATTAACAGGAATTAACAACACAGAAATCCTGCCCCCAAGAGATTATATAACAACAACACACAAAAAAGCAAATTGATGGAGAAAGACTGCAGAAAACAATCTTGAATAGTTCTTTACACACACACACACACACACACACACACACAACACACACACACACACACACACACACAACACACAACACACAAAACTGATTTAAAACTTCTTGACATTTGAATTTCACATAAAAGGATTGTAGAAATAAAACCACAAAACGCTGCTTCAGATCAAACAGTATTTTCCTTTGTTTTCCATCATGACTTGGTTCCCAACCTGATTCTTTATCATCAGGGAAGATTCCTAAAACAAAAAACCAAAAAAAAAACCCTTTGTGCTGACTCTTACGAGCTTTGTTTCAACATGACACTGATTTCTTCAGAGCCTGTGTCACAGCTGTCAGTCACTCTCAGCTGCTATTTATCCCAGCCCAGCCCAGTGGGGCCAGCTGGTGCTATTCATCCTATAGCAGGCACTGACCCCACCTGGAGGAGGTGAAAGGAGAGGGGTGCTGACTACAGCACTGTGGACGAGAGATGCTGGGTTTGTGACCTGTGGAGTCTGCCAGCATCCATCACCAACACTCCCTGCCTAGGCTTCTGTTCTGCTTCATTTATGCACGGTTTGGTCAGTGACCCTGGTTCATTTATGCTACGGTTTGGTCAGTGACCCTGGTTCATTTACGCCATGGTTTGGTCAGTGACCCTGGTTCATTTATGCCATGGTTTGGTCAGTGACCCTGGTTCATTTACAGTGACCCTGGTTCATTTATGCTACGGTTTGGTCAGTGACCCTGGTTCATTTATGCTACGGTTTGGTCAGTGATCCTGGTTCATTTATGCTACGGTTTGGTCAGTGACCCTGGTTCATTTATGCCATGGTTTGGTCAGTGACCCTGGTTCATTTATGCCATGGTTTGGTCAGTGACCCTGGTTCATTTACGCCAAGTTTGGTCAGTGACCCTGGTTCATTTATGCACGGTTTGGTCAGTGACCCTGGTTCATTTATGCCATGGTTGAGTCAGTGACCCTGGTTCATTTATGCCATGGTTTGGTCAGTGACCCTGGTTCATTTATGCCATGGTTTGGTCAGTGACCCTGGTTCATTTATGCCATGGTTGAGTCAGTGACCCTGGTTCATTTATGCCATGGTTGAGTCAGTGACCCTGGTTCATTTATGCTATGGTTTGGTCAGTGACCCTGGTTCATTTATGCATGGTTTGGTCAGTGACCCTGGTTCATTTATGCCATGGTTTGGTCAGTGACCCTGGTTCATTTATGCACGGTTCTGGTCAGTGACCCTGGTTCATTTATGCTACGGTTTGGTCAGTGACCCTGGTTCATTTATGCTATGGTTTGGTCAGTGACCCTGGTTCATTTATGCTATGGTTTGGTCAGTGACCCTGGTTCATTTATGCTATGGTTTGGTCAGTGACCCTGGTTCATTTATGCCATGGTTTGGTCAGTGACCCTGGTTCATTTATGCTACGGTTTGGTCAGTGACCCTGGTTCATTCATGCATGGTTCGGTCAGTGACCCTGGTTCATTCATGCAATGGTTTGGTCAGTGACCCTGGTTCATTTACGCTATGGGTTTTTTCCCTCTTTCTTTCAGATCAGATTTTCAGATTCTCCTGTCATCAGCTATGGTTCTGACAGTGACCCTGGTTCATTTATGCGGTGACCTTCATGCTAGGGTTCAGTCAGTGACCTTCATGCTAGGGTCAGTCAGTGACCTTCATGCTAGGGTTCATTCACTGACCTTCACACTACGGTTCAGTCACTGACCTTCACGCTACGGTTCAGTCAGTGACCTTGGTTCCTGTAACTCAGCCTACGCAGAGTTTACTGTCAAGTTCATGCAGCAAACACACTGACTGCCAGAACCAACCCAACTCTGCAACGTCACTGCCCAGACTGACAGACAGAAAGGGACAGACGGGGAGAAGCCAGACGGTACTGAGTAAGAATGACCAGGGACTGCTGCAAGACATACAGCCAGTTTGGGTTAACCCTCTTAGTCCCGACCTGGGATTTGCCGGGAGTAAATAATGCCCTCCCCTGAATCCCGACCCGGGATTAGCCGGGATTTACACACACAGTAGTTTTCCATCACCTTCACCGATCGCTACCACATGCTGAAGCTCTATCAGGCCAGAGGCACAGAGCCTGTGGTGAGAGTCTGGAAGTAAGTATAGCTGCTGGTATGTACTTAGAAAGAGGAAAAGGCCAGCGACCATTTTGTGAAGGAATGCGAAATCTAGGGGCAGTTTGTGTTCAGAGAATCTGAATGCAAGAAGGTTAAAAGATGAGGTTGCTTTAAAATCAAGCCAGAAAACCAACAAAACAAAAAACACGACATAAAGAGTATAGGTCTTGGCGCTACCCATTACCTACGCATGATTTCTTTTGGGGTGATCTTTCTCCTTAACCCTCAACTCCCTGCCTAGAAAAACGCCAATCACAGATCAACATCTCTCTCTCTCTCTCTCTCTCTCTCTCTCTCTCTCTCTCTCTCTCTCTCCCCTTTCTCTCTTTCGGCCACACACCACACACACACACACATGCGCACATCAATCATACCACAGACCCAGTATAATTCGACTGACCCCCCCCCTCAAAAAAAAAACAACAACAAAAAAATGTAAGTTATCAATAACTTTGATTAATCAACACAACACACAACCGCTCACCAATACCATCCCCCCCACCCCCACCCCTGAATGGAGTTTTCCTACACAAGACTTCAAATCTTGCCACAGTACACTGGGATGACTGTGCTGAGAACAGACACAGACACAGACAACACACCAGACACAGACACACATAGACACAGACACACACACACACAGAGCAAACAGTTAAAGTTTTTAAAAGTTAAAGTCTGTCCCGAGCCTAAGGCTCATCAGGCTGGTGCTTAACCCGGTTTCTGTGGCGTTAAGCGACTGAGAGTCATAGACTCCCCCCTGGATAGGACGCCAGTCTATCGCAGGGTTAACCCCCAACACAAGGTTGGTACCCCTTTTACACCTGGGTGGGGTGAGAAAATAGCCATAAAGTGCCTTTTCCAAGGGCACAACGCCATAGCCGAAAGCTGGGATCGAACCCGCAACCTTTAGATTATAAGTCCAACGCCCTGACCACTAGACTACAGCGGCAGCTCACAGCAAAGAAGCCCCCCCCAAAAAAGCAAGCAGCTGACAGATGACAGACTCTGGCTCCCTCCCTGCCCACAGCTCACAAAACACACAGACAGACAGAGCAAAACTAGCCCCCAAGAAAAAAAAAAAAAAAAAAAAAAGCAAGCCGACAGATCACAGACTCTCCCTCCCTGCTTGCAGTTCACAAAAGACACACAGACACACACACAC
>CM060345.1:36408930-36413930 GCA_030674155.1 Stramonita haemastoma
AAACCAAGGAGCCACGGAACATCCCAGCTGCAGGCTGTACACAGCCAGCAGTTCAGTCACCAGCGACTGCTCACTACAGTCAGGGCAGTCCGACAAGCCAACCAAGAAATCTGGGTGAAGGACTCCCAGACAGTACAGAACACACAGAAGACAGAATATCGGACCTATTTGAACCTGTGCTATCTGAAGATGAACAGCTTCCAGAATCCTGCTCACATGAGGGAGGTGATGACAGTACGACTGCTACGGCTGACATGGAGCCAGAGAAGACAGCAGCAGAAGACACGGCTTCTGGCAGACTCCACGATGCTGACAGCCCACACCAGGTTGCAGACGAGGATGACGTGTCAACGGAAGCTGGCGGGCCGGACAGAGCGGCAGAGGAACGTTCTGCCAGTCCCACTGGGAGCGAGGGAGCTTCCTCACCCCGGGGGTTCGGAAGAGGATCTCCTGTCAACAGCCCAACTGCAGGACAGACGGCGAGCCGTGACGATTCCAGTCGCAGTGAAGACCGGAGAGGCAAGGGCCGGGGCCGAGTTTCCACACAGAGGCAGGCGCAACAGGGGGGTCGTCCTGGTGTGTCACCTGTGCACACAAGAAGTCGTCACCAGAGTACTAGCGTACCCAGCAAGAAGGCGGGGGGTCTGTCAAAAGACTGGAGTGACGTGTTCAGGAGAGGCAGCCCTCTGTTGTGTCTGGCTCAGGCGGTGCCGCACAGCAAGGCAAGGGTGCACGTCGCTGACGGTTAGGCCAGGACCCGTCACGCTCTCAGTCTGGAAGTCAGCAGCTTGGTGCCACAGTTCCAACATTGCCTGGTGCTAATGCAGACGACAGTGCCGAAATATCGTCTGTACGTGTTACCGATAGTCTATCGCTAGTAACTTTAAATGTAGAGGGTCTTTGGCGGTTCATGAATGAATTTGATGTGCTAGCGTTTGTTAACAAATATGATATAGTTTTGTTTGTAGAAACATTTACTGAAAGCATACCCCATTCCTTATTCCCTATGCATAAATGTTTTTCTTGCCCCGGAGTGAAAGTGTCGGACAGTGTGCATGGTCGTTTGTCGGGTGGATTGGTTTTCCTACTAAGAAAAGAGTTGAGTATTTATGTTAAACAAATAAGCATTGAAACAGACAATATTCTGGTATTGAAACTTGGTGGGGAGCTTATTGGTACCCAGACAGACTGTATGTTAATTGGAGCTTACATACCTCCTGAAAATGCAAAATACTATGAAGAGACTGATATCTACAATGGCATTTCTATATTAGAAGACTGTGTGTTAGATGTAATCAAGGAGTGTGGTGATTTGCCTTTGATCATTTGTGGCTTCTAAATGCTAGAACTGGAGTTTTAAATTGTGATTGCTCTGACCCTGTAGATGAAATCAGTGATTTCTATGACAGAGACCAGTCAGCTCTCAGAGCAGACATGACAGAGGCCTTTAAACGAGTGTCAAAGGACACTGCTGTCAATGCTTTTGGCCGCTACTTGCTAAACATGTGCAATGAATTCAGCTTGGTTGTCTTGAATGGTTTGCAGCATGTTGACAGTCATGGTGATTTTACGTATTTGTCACAAAATGGATGTAGTGTCATAGATTATTTTGTCACATCACGATCTCTGTTGTCATCCTGCTGTAGTTTAAAAGTTAGCCCTTTGATAGAAACTAAGCACGCTGCTGTTGAGTTGTCCTTTGTGTGTGTGAAGACAAATCCTGGCGTAGCTAGCCAGAGAGAGAGTGAGATTACTTCTATTACAAAGTTTAAATGGGATGATGACAAAAAAGATGCTTTTCGAGAGAGTATGCACACTGGAAGGGTTAACGATGTACTGAATGAAGCCATTGTACTTGTTGGTGATGACATTAATCATGCTTTGCAAAAATTTAATGAATGTTTAATTATTGCAGGAGAGGACATGAAGAAAACTATTGTTTTTGGCTGTGAAAAACGTAAGGTTTGGTTTGATTTAGAATGTAAACAGAGCAGAACAGTTTTAAGAAGGCACTTGCGTAAAGTTAATAGAGCTAATGATAACTGTTCTCGATTGCAGTATTTCCAAAAGAGGAGAGAATATAAGAGATTACTACAGTCAAAGAAAAGGACACACAGAGAGAATGTGATCGATTCATTAAACAATCATTTAAATAATAGCAAGCAATTTTGGGACACAGTTCGCTCTGTCAGGCCCAGGCAAAGTAACTACAACACCATATCTTTGGACACATGGTTCCACCACTTTCAAAATGTTTTTAATGAAGTACCTCCTACATGTTGTACCAGCGATGCTAACTTTGAAACCTACTATGACAATGTAAATATCCAGTTTGAAAGTGGTGAGCTAGAACAACCAATATCAGAATCTGAAATTGTCTGTGCTGTCAAAGCCTTGAAAACTCAAAAAGCCGCAGGTCCTGACGGACTAATTGGCGAGTTTTACAAAAATAGCATTGACATAATTTTGCCATTCCTATTAAAGTTTTTCAACTATATTTTTGAGGAGGGTTTGTTTCCTGATGACTGGTCTATGGCCATCTTACAGCCTCTACACAAAAAGGGTGACCTGAATCAGCCAGACAACTATCGTGGCATTTCTTTGCTAAACATATGCAGTAAACTGTATAGCTTTATTTTGAATAAAAGGCTTTCTAAGTGGATTAAGACGAACGAGGTTTTAGGCGAGGAACAAGCAGGGTTTAGGGAAAAGTATTGTACCACAGACCATGTCTTTACGCTCATGGCTTGTGTTGAGAAGCAGTTATTAAGGCATAGGAAGCTTTATGCTGCTTTTATAGACTTTCGGAAAGCCTTCGACACTGTCAGTAGGGAGAAACTGTGGAAAATTTTGTATGCAAATGGATTAAGAGGTAAATTTTTGAATGCACTAAAAGCATATATGATGTTGTGAAAGTCCGTATTCGAGCTGGTGCTAAACTGACAGATGCTTTTTTATGCCCTCGTGGTCTGAAGCAGGGGGAAGTATGTTCTCCAGTTTTGTTTTCTTTATTAATCAATGAACTGACCAAAGACATTAACGAAAATGGTAGGCATGGTATTCAGTTGTCGCCTGATTTGACCCAGGTACTTATTTTGCTATTTGCAGACGACGTTGTTCTTTTGTCAGATAGCGTTATTGGACTCCAGACACAGATTAACATATTATACGACACTGCTAAACGTTTAGATTTGGTTGTTAACCTCGAGAAATCGAATGTTGTTGTCTTTAGAAATGGTGGTTTCTTGGCTGAGAACGAAAAATGGAGGTACGGGGATGGTATGTTAGAGGCAGTAAATATGTATAAATATCTAGGCATTATTCTCACTACACGACTTTCATTCCAGTCCACATTAAAGGACTTGTCTGATCGTGCTCGAAAATGGGTGACAGCTATAATAAGGTTACTTTGGTCAATTGGAGAACATTCACCAGAAATATTTTTCAAATTGTTCGATAGTCAGATTCAGCCAATATTAACTTATGGTGCAGAAATATGGGGCATAGTAAATAACCATGAAGTCATTGTAAGGGTGCATCTATCAGCCATGAAACGCTACATGTGTGTCAGTCAAAGAACTCCAAGACATCTAGTGTATGGAGAGTTAGGACGATTCCCTCTTAAGGTAAATATTTTTGCTAAGTGTGTAAAGTTTTGGTTGCGCATTGTTAATATGGATGACTCGAGATACCCTAAAAAGGCGTACTCAATGCTTTTGAATCTACAAAGTCAAAATTATACAACATGGGCATGCAAAGTTCGGAATATTTTGTATATGTTTGGTTATGGAATTGTATGGGAAGCACAGTCCGTAGGAGATGTTAAGATGTTCATTGCACAGTTTAAACAGCGGTTAATTGACTCGTGCACACAAGACTGGCATTCTGCCCTTGAATCGCATGTATTTTACGCAGTGTACTCTACTTACGCTGGTTCCTTGACCTTACGTCCATACTTTCGTGTTGTGAAATGTCTTAACGTGCGTAAAATATTTACAAGATTTAGGATTGGCACGCTACCTTTGCGCTCACATTTTCTGAGTTATGGTGTGTACACTGTGAATGTGAACAATCCTTACTGCCCTTTTTGTGCAGAAACTCCTGAAACAGAACTTCACTTTTTGTTGGTGTGTCCGAAGTATTCTGATTTACGTTCACAACTTATTCCCCCAAATACTACAGAAGACCCTCAGTGTTCAAATTTGTGCTACTGCTCTCGTGTGGAAACAAAGACATTATTTCAAAACTCTGCAATTTCATCTACAAAGCATTTCAAATCAGGAAAGATTCACTTGAGAGTGGAACCATGTAACTATATGTACACTGTTGTGTGAATGTGAACTCCATTTGTATGGGTTCATGGCCTAACAAATAAATTATTTGACTTTGACTTTGACTTTGACTTTGACACACATATACACAGACACACAGACACATACACATATATACACACAGACACATACACACACACATATATACACAGAGACAGACACACACACACATATACACAGAGACACAAAGACACACACACACATATATACACAGAGACACACACCCACACACACACACACACACACACACATAGACACACACATATACACACTGACACAAAGACACACACACATACACATATAGACAGAGACACACACACACATATACACACACATATACACAGACACACACACACACACACACATAAACAGACACACACGCACGCACGCATGCACGCACGCACACACGCACGTATGTGCGCGCGCATGCCCACATGCTTGCGCACACACACACACACACACATTGTATCATTGTCATTATGGGTAATTTGTCAGTTTGAAGTTTTTGGTTGGTTTGAGTGTTAAGGATTGGATATCATTTTGCTTAATTAAGTGGTCTTTTTAAGGTTTTTTATTTTTGTTTTGTTTTCTTTTAACTTTTTTTTTTTGCTAGATAGATGGCTTACTGAAAAAAAGCAAATGATGTTTGCAGATTTTTTATGCGGCGGC
>CM060345.1:36418930-36426430 GCA_030674155.1 Stramonita haemastoma
GTATTTTCTTGTTTTAGAACTTTTCGGGAACAAATACGGAAGGTGCACAGGTCTGCACAAGGTTGCACACCACCCTTTGCCAAGCAAAGCGATCACATTTCCAAAGGAGGCAATTACTATTACCTCCCTTTACGAAATAGGTGGCCGACGCGAGTAGCAGACGACAAGCATTCTATCGGCGATAATACGATCTTCGGACACGCTTCTGGCATTTATTTCTCCAAAGTTTTATCTTGAATATATTTTTTTAATTTTTAAAATAAAATCTCACACATGACTTCCATTTTTAGGGCTTTTTAGGGCCTCCAGGGCAATATGTCTCATTTTTAGGGCTTTTTAGGGGCCCTATTTTGGCTTTCCCAAAATTAGGGCTTTTTAGGGCTTTTTAGGGACCTGTGCGAACCCTGACATAGATTCTATCTAAATGTGATGGGGTGGAAATCAGATTACCTCCCATGTGATCAGAGCACGACAGTCACAGCGTCATGTTCCTAAATCAGGACACAACTGTGAATTGTGCAACGCTGTGTCATTGGGTGGTGAATGAAAACCCTCTGCTACATACTCTTTGCCCACTTTGGGGTAAAATGTAGAATTTATGCAGCCTCTATTTAGGGGTCACATCTTCACAGTCTCCTTGTTCTGTTGTAGCTGAGAAGTTGTACAGGGTCGTGGCAGATCAGATATCTGCCGAGACTGTTACAACTTACATGAATAGAGGTAGCTCTCTCTCTCTCTCTCACTTTTGTTGATGATGCAGACTCTGCTACCTAAATAAAGAGGTCACTAGCTCTCTCTCTCTCTCTCTCTCTCTCTCTCTCTCTCTCTCTCTCTCTTCTCTCTCTCTCTTTCGTTGATGATGCAGACTCTGTTACCTAAATTAGTAAATAAAGAGGTCACTCTCTCCCTCCCTCTCCCTCCCTCCCTCCCCCCTTCTCTCTCTCCCTCCCTCCCTCTCACCTTTATTGATGGCCTCCTCCACCACCTGGGGGTTCTGTTGGGAGCAGATGAAGAGCTTGACGATGACCTTCAGCTCTCCCCGCTCGTCCTCTATGGCCTGCTGCTGCTGCTGCTGCTGCCCCGTGTCCACACACTCCAGGAACTTCACATACTGCAACAACACCAACAGGGGGGTGGGTGCGTGGGTGGGTGGGTGGGTGGGTGGATGGATGGATAGAGTACAGGTACAATGCTGCAAGTACGGGGACATACACATCTATGGACCCTCTCAACACATATTGTTTTTATCAAGTACAGGGACATACACATCTATGGACCCTCTCAACAGATAAATATATTGTTTTTATCAAGTACGGGGACATACTGATCTATGGACCCTCTCAACACATATTGTTTTTATCAAGTACGGGGACATACACATCTATGGACCCTCTCAACAGATATTGTTTTCATCAAGTACGGGGACATACACATCTAATGATCTATGGACCCTCTCAACACATATGTGACGCTCCATCACAGAATGAGTCGCATTGCACAGAGGTCAATTTTTTGTTATTGACATGTTTTTAATCTGCAATAAAATGGCTATACAATACCACAAAACCCAACAAAAAAACAGATCGAAAATCGGACAATTCTATGAAAAGTTATTACCAGTTTAAATGATAGACTGCAGGAAATAACAAAATGAGGAATGGACAAGCTTAGCATCCTAATACTAGTAATAGGTGGTCAGAATGAGGGCTTGGGTAGTTTTAAAACACGTTCAAAGGCAAAAGAAAACCAAATTATGCTTTGATATTTCAGTACAGGGTAGAATAATTGCAAAAGTTTTATAACCAATCAAAATCTCAAAATTGGCAACCTGACCCCCACCTGCCTAAAATTCAATAAAATGGCTCCTAGCAGAAAAGTGGGTCAGGTACTAAGTGACTCATTTCACGGTGGAGCATCACAAATTTCAAGAACTTTGACGTTTCTATAGAATACATTAAAATGCAAGAGAATGTGAGGGCTGAGTACATACACTGATACAGACATACACACCCTGGAGGTTAGAGTGATGTGCATTGCACTTGTGATCTGCTGACCCAGGTTTGAATCTCATTCAAGAGGATTTTTCCTCAAGAGTTAACATCAGTGCCAACTCCATTCCCCCCTAAAGTCCTTCGGATGAGACTAACTGAAGTTCCATGTGCAAACACATGCAGAGTATCTTGCACACATGTTAAATCCCGTTCCACTTTTCAGAAGTCAAGAGTGGGCTATTGTGTGCAAGTGGGAACAACTGACAAATTTGACAAAACTGCATGCACTGGGGGACTGGATGTAAAGAAGCACATGAGTGCTTATTCCATTATCCTCAAAATAAAAGAATGAAAACAATTTTTAAAAATAAATTTAAGAAATTAAGAAATCATAAACACATGCACACGCGCCCACGCACGCGTGCACGCACACACACACACACATACACACAAATGCTTTCCTCGGTCTTTTTCTTTTCTTTCTGTCTTTTTTTTTTTTAATTTTATAAGGCAAATGTCTTGATTAGTTTCTTTTTTATCATTTGTGAGGGCAGGATTAAAAAAAAAAAAATGCTGTGGTTTTACACACTCCATTAATTTTTTAGTTTTGCCCTAAAAAAAAAAAGAGATCATTTTGAGCTGACACATGGCACATAATAATGATAACTATTACAAAACTGCATACACATGGGGACTGGATGTACAAAGCATTATGTGTGCTTATTTCATTATCCTTGCTATAAAAGAAAGAATAAATAGATAATATATAGCATACTAGATAATATATAGCATACTAGCCGCCGCTATAGTCTAGTGGTTAGGGCGTTGGACTCATAATCTAAAGGTTGCAGATTCGATCCCAGCTTTCGGCCATGGCGTTGTGCCCTTGAAAAGGCACTTTACGACTATTTTCTCACCCCACCCAGGTGTAAAAGGGGTACCAACCTTGTGTTGGGGGTTAACCCTGCGACAGACTGGCGTCCTATCCAGGGGGGAGTCTATGACTGTCAGTCGCTTAACGCCACAGAAACCGGGATAAGCACCGGCCTGATGGGCCTTGGGCTCAGGACAGACTTTAACTTTATATATAATATATATACATATACAGCATACTACCTGAAGTTCTGTTTTGTCAGAGGCATCCAGGTGCTTCTTTACTGTGGTTGCAATGCATTCCGTGAGCTGAAAAAAATACAGACAAGCCATCATGACAACAAGACTAGAATTGATGTATTAGTACACAGACAGTTCATCATGACGTGTGTGTGTGTGTGTGTGTGTGTGTGTGTGTGTGTGTGTGTGTGTGTGTGTGTGTGTGTGTGTGTGTGTGTGTGTGTGTGTGTCACGCACTCTGTGTGTGTGTATGTGTGTGTGTGTGTGTGTGCGCGCGCACGCGCGCGTGCATGCATGCATGTGCGTGTGTATACATGTGTTTTAGTTTTTTGTTAGAACTTTTTAAAGACTGTGTTTCATATCTTTAAAAAGTGATAATTGACAAAATTTGTGTCTTATCGCACAATATGTTATATAACAACATGGTTTATATCATAAAAATGCGTGCACATGTGCACATGTACACATACACACACACAGATAGTGTAATTTACACACGCACGCATGCACACATGTACACACAGAAACACACACACACACACACACAAAACACGCACAGACAGAAACTCAGAAAGTGTCATAAGTGTGTAAACACTAAAATTGTACACACACACACATACACATACATACACTCACACACATGCGCACACACACACACACACACACACACACACACACACACACACACACACAGAGGGGGGGACGGACAGCAGCATAGTGGTCAGAACATTGTGCCAGCAATTTGACGACCCAGATTCGATTCCAGTCGAGGAGAACATCTTGTGCACACGTTAAATCCTGTTACGCTTTTCGTAAGAGTAGGCCATTGTGTGCAGGTGGGAACAGATAACATAAGCAAAACTGCATACACACAGGGACTGGTGTAAAAAAGCACAAGAGTGCTTATCCCATTATCCTCGGTATAAAAGAATATGAAAAATAATAAATAAAATAAAATGAATAAAAAATAAATACATAAACAACACACACACACACACACACACACACACACACACACACCACACACACACAGTCACACACACACACACACACACACACACACACACACATATCAATGCAAGAAACAAAGCTTCACTGTCAAATGATCAACATTTGACCTGTATGCTCTGGACACTGCCTAGCTGAAAACATACTATTACTATTGACTTGTCAGAAATAATGCTGGTGAGATAGGTAATAAGGTATACATCGAAATATTTGTGGGCAATTTAATGAGTTCTGCATTATAACTGATCGGTGATCCTAACCCAAACTGGCTGAAGCTTGAAAACGCAGTTTAAACTAGCATCAGGATCAATCACTAGGTCAGTATCACTGTCATTGTCAGTTGAGTATACATGTCAATGTGACTTTTACTTTTAAGTATGAATTGGGAAAAAATCTAGAAAGACTTAACTAACACATACACCAGACAATTATCAAACAGCTTAGCAGTGTTATTAACGATGGCTGACTGGGCCTGTCGGCCTGTGGTGTACTAAACTTAGTTTCTTTCAAGTGTTACAACTCTTGTGGTCTGGCTTTCCGATCACGAAGCACTTAACATTATCTTGCCAATCTAACGACAGTGCACTCGATTTCCAACGACATTTCATCACAACTTACCTCTGTGGTAGGATTCTGGCTTGGTTTCCTTTTCAAGCGGTCCCAGTTGACGATATTGCCTGTTCGAACCTCCAAATCACTCACTTTGGGTATAATCGGGATTTCGTCCGCCATGATTTCTCCGATGCCAAAGCAACGGAAACCAAAATGGCGAGTCGATTTGACTTGGAGAGGGTTGACAGGATCTGGAAGAGTTTATAACGACCTTTACGCCGACGGCTGAAGTGAAGCAGACTAGCTTTGGTGGTTACGATCTGTGTGTAAAGTTTTCTTCAGCTCGACTTTGAAAGGTTTTGATCGCTCTGGTAAACATGTACTGTATCAGACTCAACTAACACGGCGCAATAGCCTAGCCTATTGCATTCACCGATCACCGAATCATGACACAGCACATTTCGTACGCAAACATTTAATTTTGAAATTTTGTCGAGTCATTTTGTTAAACATGAACTGGATCGAGGCCAAAGATACTCTTGATCTAGTCCTAGTTTTGTCAGGATTCTTTTGGTTTAATTATTTTTAAAGGGAATGGGGGCCCGTGTGATTGTTGCTAAAAAAATTTTTTTTTTTTTAAAGCTAAGAAAACGGCTATTGGGAGAGAGGTGTGTGTGTAGGCTTATGTGTATGTGTGTTTATATATATTTGTAACAGAGTGGACATGTGTGATGTCCCATCTCTGCACAAACCTCGGGAACACGGCACAGCTAGTTAGTTTAGAATGTGACCTCTATAAAGAGGTTGCATAAATATACATTTCACCGTGAAGGCGAAGTGCATGCAACGAAGGTTTTTCGACCACTACCCAAGGAATCAGAGCATCGACAATTCACAGGTGTGTCTCTACATAGAAACACGACGCTGCGAATGCGCGCTCCGTTCACATGGGAGATAATCTAATTACCGCCCCATCACATCCACCACCGGCCAACTTGTACCGCGTCCCGAGGTACGCTACCTGGCCAGCATATTTGATACTGTCCAGTAGCCCCTAAAACTGCTAACTACAAAAAATAATAATCGAGATAATCTAATTACCGCCCCATCACATATATATATATATATATATATATATATATATATATATATATATATATATATATATATATATATATATATATATATATATATATATATGCCTACTGATTACTGCCTCTCTGTTCTGCTTTCTCAGAACAGAGAGAGGAATGGAGGGAAGTGGTAGTCAAGTCTTCATGGATGCCCCCACGGTCGCCAGACTAAGGGATAGATAGATAGATAGATAGATAGATAGATAGATAGATAGATAGATAGATAGATAGATAGATAGATAGATAGTGATTTTTTATTAAAAATACAGAGAGAGAGAGAGAGAATGAATAATGAATGAATAATCTTTATTTTTCAAGGGTAACAGAGTAAGTAAGCATTACATACTTTTTTCATCCGGCCCTTGCCCTGATCAGGGAATAAAGCTAAGAAACCCCCTCCCTACCCCTACATACCAGCATCACCACCAGCAGCAGTTCAAACAATATTAAAAAAAAAAAAAAAAAAACAGAATACATTCAACAAAACGCGTCATCCCAACTGGATACACTGATAATTATTTAAACAAAAAATAACATAGCAAAAAACATTTTAAAAATAGCAAATATTCAGGACCATGAAACAGAAGGCATTACAAATATATAATGCGTGAGTGTGTGAGTGTGCGGTGTGTGCGTGTGTGTGTGTGTGTGTGCGTGTGTGTGTGTGTGTGTGTGTGTGTGTGTGTGTGTGTGTGTGTGTGTGTGCGTGCGTGCGTGCGTGCGTGTGTGTGTGTGTGTGTGTGTGTGTGTAAGCGGGAAAAACAAGCAAAGTAGGCATAAAAGGGGGGGAAAAAACAGATTAAAAAAACAACAACAACATAAAATCCTTTAAACACAAAAGACTATATGAAAACACATTTCAATATTCAAATGGTAAGAATACAGTTTGAATCCAACATAACAACCAAAATACTCCTCTCCATAATAAGTCTAGGATAGAATATCTGAAGGTGGAAGTTGGAGGGGAAAGGAGAGGGAAAGGAAGCAAAAGAAAGAGAGAGAGAGAGAGAGAGAGAGAGAGAGAGAGAGAGAGAGAGAGAGAGAGGAGAGAGAGAGAGAGAGAGAGAGAGAGAGAGAGAGAGAGAGAGAATAATCTCTCTATTTTCAAGGGTGACAGATGAACATTCACATAGCCTACTTTTTTCATCCAGCTCCAGCCCTGATTACGGACTATCAAAACAAAACCTAGCCCCTAAAAAAGCAACAACAACACATAAAACAAACCAAATCAAACCAAACCAATGAAGAGAGAGAGAGAGAGAGAGAGAGAGAGAGAGAGAGAGAGAGAGAGAGAGAGAGAGAGAGGAGATATTTTATTTTATCATTTTATATGGAGGATAATGGAATAAGCACTCATGTGCTTTTTTACATGAAGTCCCCGTGTGTATGCAGTTTTGTAAATGTCATCTGTTCCCACCAGCACACGATGGCCTAATCTTACGAAAAGCGGAACAAGAGAGAGAGAGAGAGGGAGAGAGAGAGAGAGAGAGAGAGAGAGAGAGAGAGAGAGAGAGAGAGAGAGAGAGAGAGAGAGAGAGAGAGAGAGAACTCTGAACAATTTTATTGTGGAATCCCCCCCCCTTCCTGCCCTCCCATCCCCATTAAAAGTAACATATCGCATTAGTTTTGTGTGTGTGGGCATGACAGTTGCACCGATTCTAAATCCGCTGAGTATATTGATCAGATAATCATCATGTTAGTTA
>CM060345.1:36441430-36446430 GCA_030674155.1 Stramonita haemastoma
TGTGTACGAGAGGAGTTAAACAGGGTGATGCTTGTAGTCCTGTCCTCTTTTCCTTATTTATTAATGAACTAGCTAAAGATATAATAAACAGTGGAAGACATGGTGCAACACTCACCCCTGAAGTTACAGAACTGTGCATTTTGTTACTAGCTGATGACATAGCTCTTATATCTGAAACACCAATTGGTCTTCAAACTCAGTTGAACAATCTTAGTGGAACAGCAGCCAGGCTTCAGCTCAAGGTAAATATGAAGAAGAGTAACATCGTAGTCTTTAGAAAGGGTGGATATCTCGCAGCAAGGGAAAGATGGTTGTTTAATGGAGAGGAAATGGCTATTGTAAACTGTTACAAGTATCTTGGCATAAAATTTTCTACCAGGCTTAGTTTTACTGCTGCTTGTGAAGATCTTGTCAGCAGAGCAAAAAATGCTTTATTGTTTGTTTTAAAGAAAATGTACGCAATAAATAATAATTCTCTGCAAATCCTTTTGAAGATTTTTGATACACAGGTTGTACCTATTACATTGTATGGAGCTGAAGTATGGGGACTAGATAAGGCTGCTTTTTGTATTGAGAGAGTTCATTTGTATGCACTTAAAAGGGTTTTGGGTATAACTGGTAAAACTCCAAACGATCTGGTTTATGGTGAAACTGGCCGATACCCTATTTGGATAACTGCTCAAGTGCGTTGTGTAAGCTATTGGCTTAAAATATTACAAATGGATACAAATAGATTGCCACTTCAAGCCTACAAAATGTTGTTAAATCTTGATAATAATGGAAAACACACTTGGGTTGCTAGTATTCGTGAAGTATTGTGTCAGAATGGTTTTGGACTTGTATGGTTAAATCAAGGTGTTCAGGATGTTAAGGGTTTCTTACGTGAATTTCGTCAAAGACTTATTGATTGCAGATGGCAAAACTGGAATGCCCATGTCCAGTACAGCGACAGATTTTCATTATATAGAACATTTAAAACATCTAGAAATTGTGAACTGTATTTGTCACTGGATATTGACAGACATGTAAAGCGTTACCTAACGATGTTTAGATTTGGTATTACAGATATGACAATACATTCTAACCGTTACAAAAAGATTAAAAATAACAATTTAGTATGTCCATTGTGTAAAAGTGACAAAGAAGATGAAGTTCATATTTTGCTTTGCTGTCCAGCTATTTTTGATCTCAGGCAAAGATATATTCCTTCTAAATTTTATTCAGAACCATGTTTATTTCGAGCAGTCTTGCTTTTGTCATGTCAAAATGAACATTTACTCAAGAATTTATGCATATTCCTGTATAAAGTTTTCAAAAGACGTTCTGAAAGCATTAAGAATGACTAATACTTGTATTATCTACAGTTTCTTTACAGTGGAATGAGTGATGTTTGTAAAATCGATTCATTTCATATTTTGTTGCAATTATATTTTTGTGTTACTTATGTGATGTTTATTTGTACCCCCATTCAGAAGGGGCTATGGCCTATACTGAATAAACTTTGTTTTCAATTTCAATTTCAATTTCAATTTCTCTCTCTCTCTCTCTCTCTCTCTCTCTCTCTCTCTCTCTCTCTCTCTCTCTCTCTCTCTCTCTCTCTCTCTCTCTCTCTCTCTCTCTCTCTCTCTCTCTCTGGTGTGGCGTCTTCAGTTCACACCCTTGGAATGTTCACACAGTATTTCCTTTAATCACTCAGAGACCTGGCACAGCCCTCTCCTCCATGTCATGTCATGTCATATCATGTCATGTCACACAGTATTGCCTTCAGTCACTCAGAGACCTGACACAACCCTCTCCTCCATGTCATGTCATGTCATGTCACACAGTATTATCAGAGAGAGAGAGGGGGGGGGGGAGAGAGAGAGAGAGAGAGAGAGAGAGAGAGAGAGAGAGAGAGAGAGAGAGAGAGAGGAGTGAGAGAGTAGGAGAGAGAGAGAGAGAGAGAGAGAAGGCAAGGCAAGTCAAGGCAAGGCAAGGCAAGGCAAGGCAAGGCAATTCTTTTATTCGAGGATAATGAATAAGCACTCGTATGCTTTTTAAATCCAGTCCCGCTCTTATCAGGGAGAGAGAGAGAGAGAGGGGGGGGGCAGGGAGCAGAGAGAGAGAGAGAGGAGAGAGGAGAGAGAGAGAGAGGAGAGAGAGAGAGAGAGAGAGAGGAGAGAGAGAGAGAGAGAGAGAGAGAGAGACAGACAGGACAGACAGACAGACAGACAGACAGACAGACAGACAGACAGACAGACAGACAGACAGACAGACAGACAGACAGACAGACAGACAGACAGACAGAGAGAGAGAGAGAGAGAGAGAGAGAGAGAGAGAGAGAGAGAGAGAGAGAGAGAGAGAGAGAGAGAGAGAGAGAGAGAGAGAGAGAGAGAGAGAGATTTACCTGACAATTTGGAATAAAACGTCTTTTTATCATCGGCAGAGCTTCTGCTTAGTTCCACGCCTGTTATTGGGGGACAGAAAAGACATGAAATTACACGTTCATCACATCTGTCTGTGTGTCTGTCTGTTGATCTGTCTGTCTGTTGATTTGTCTGTCTGTCTGTTTGTCTGTCTGTTGACCTGTCTGTTGACCTGTCTGTTGACCTGTCTGTTGACCTGTTTGTTGACCTGTCTGTTGACCTGTCTGTTGACCTGTCTGTTGACCTGTGTTGACCTGTCTGTTCATCTCTTTGATTATATTTATTTATTTATTTATTTTATATCGAGAATAATGGAACAAGCATCCATGTGCTTTTTTTTTTTACATCTAGTCCCCGTGTGTTTGCAGTTTTGTCAGTGTTGTCATCCGTTCCCACTGGCACACAATGGCCTACTCTTCCGGAAAAGCGGAACGGGTTTTAACGTGTGCACAAGATGTTCTGCATACGTTCACACATGGGACCTCGGTTTATAGTCTCATATGAAGGACTTTTGGGGAGAGTGGAGTCAGCACTGATATTAAGGAAAAATCCTCTTGAGCGAGATTCGAACCCGGGTCAGCAGCTCACGAGCGTCTGTCTGTCTGTCTGTCTGTCTGTCTGTCTGTCTGTCTGTCTGTCTGTCTGTCTGTCTGTCTGTCTGTCTGTCTGTCTGTCTGTTGAACAGACGGATATCCTCCTGGTGTTGAACACTAACACTGTGACGAACACCTCGAGTTTTCAGAAACCCTGTCCTGCAGAGTAGATCTATATAGCGAGGCCTCTCTAGTGTTTCCGGAAAGCTCAGTGGTCAGAGCGCTCGTTTTCCCCAAGCCAAGGTTAAGCAGCGTCGAGCGTGGTTACCAAGTGGATGGGTGACCGTTTGCGTGCCTTGGCTTTATTCAGTACAGTCCCCCAGTTCACCCAGCTGTCAATGGGTACCTGCCCTCTATAGGGTCAGGGCAGGTAAAGCAGCGAGGGAGAGGAGATGGGCGCCCGCCCTCAATATACTGGCCCTTAGAGAAGCTGAGGTCTCTGATGCCTCGCTTCGCTATGACCACATAGGTTATGGGACACCTTTACCTTTTTACCTTATCACAGAACACCACTGTCAGTATACACAGAATGCAACTCTAATCCAAATACACCCCCAAAAAAAACAACAACAACCCAACCCCCAAAACAAAACAAAAACAAAAAAACACAACAACCAAACCAAAACCAAACCAAACCACACGACCAACCAGAATTTTTGGTTTACATAGCTTTGCAAAAAAAACCACCCCAAAACGAAAATACATATTGATATAGCAAACGCTACAGGTGTAACACAAACCACACAACACAAAACCACCACAGACATATAACATTAACACAAAACCACCACAGACATATAACATTAACACAAAAACACCACAGACATATAACATTAACACAAAAACACCACAGACATATAACATTAACACAAAAACACCACAGACATATAACATTAACACAAAAACACCACAGACATATAACATTAACACAAAAACACCACAGACATATAACATTAACACAAAAACACCACAGACATATAACATTAACACAAAAACACCACAGACATATAACATTAACACAAAAACACCACAGACATATAACATTAACACAAAAACACCACAGACATATAACATTAACACAAAAACACCACAGACATATAACATTAACACAAAACGCAACAGACAGGGCAAATCCAGCACAACACAAACAGGCAGAACCCAAGCTGGCATAATCTCCCCTCACAGCACCTCATGTCATGACACGGCACGGCATGCAAGTAGACACCAGTCACTGCACTTCAAAACTATGTGAATGAAACGACCAACCACAAACAACACACAAAAAACTAGAACAGTTTTTTTTCTTTTTGCTGCCTCATCTTCTGGGACGTCTCCGTACTGTTGTTCCCACGCCGCTCATTTCAATCTCCCTGCCACAGCCATACCCAGATTCGTTGTGTCTCATCCTCAGGGTCGGGAGTCCACAGGGAGCCCATCAATAATATTAGGCCGCTGTGAGGCCACCAGCCAGAGGGGCCCTGCACTTCTGCTGGGTCACTTTGGTGGTGTTAAGTGGTGCCTGTTCTGAGCTAACATACGCAGGACACCACCTTCTAAGCCCCCTACTAATGACAGTGTTAGCTCAGTCGCGGAGCCAGACTGAGTGATTCACCCACCAGAGGTGGCGACCACCTCTATGATGCCTCGCTCCCCTACGACCACATAGTTTATGTCATTCGGATGAGACTATAAACCGAGGCCCCGTGTGCGAACGCACGCAGAACATCTTGCGCACACGTTAAAATCCCGCTCCGCCTTTCGGAAGAGCAGGCCATCGTGTACCGGTAGAAGCGTATGACAAAATTATAAACACCAGCATGTACACAGGTGTCGTGTATAGACACCATCCCTGAGGAAAAATCGGCGAGTTGGAGTCCCAAGGGCGGCTCAGGGCTGTATATTAAAAAAAAATAATAATAACGGGTAGGCGCTGCACTTGTGGCGACGCGCTCTCCCGGCCCGGGGAGAGAGAGCAGCCCGAATTTCACTGAGAGAAATCTGC
>CM060345.1:36452326-36457326 GCA_030674155.1 Stramonita haemastoma
TTTTTGCTTTCCCATTTAACATCTTTCCTTTGAAAAATATTGGAGAGAGAGAGAGAGAGAGAGAGAGAGAGAGAGAGAGAGAGAGAGAGAGAGAGAGAGAGAGACAGAGACAGAGACAGAGACAGAGACAGAGAGACAGAGAGACAGAGACAGAGACAGAGACAGACAGAGACAGACAGAGAGGGGAGGGAGGAAGAGATGGAGAGGAACAGAAGAGAGAGAGAGAGAGAGAGAGAGAGAGAGAGAGAAGAGAGAGAGAGAGAGAGAGAGAGAGAGAGAGAGAGAGAGAGAGAAGAGAGAGAGAGAGAAGAGAGAGAGAGAGAGAGAGAGAGCGCGCATTTTTCTTTTTCAAGGGCTACAGATAAACATTCCCATTATTTTCATGGGCCCTTGCCCTGTTAAGAAACTATAACATTAACAAAAAATAAACCAAAAAGCGAAACACAAGAGAGAGAGAGAGAGAGAGAGAGAGAGAGAGAGAGAGAGAGAGAGAGAGAGAGAGAGAGAGAGGAGAGAGAGAGGAGAGAGAGAGAAGACAGACAGACAGACAGACAGACAGACAGACAGACAGACAGACAGACAGACAGACACACACACACACCACACACACACACACACACACACACACACACACACACACACACACACACACACACACACACACACACACACACTGTCAGACACACACATACAGACAGGCAGGCAGGCAGGCAGAGAGACAGAGTAATGTATGCCCGAGCGCGCGCGCGCGCCCGTTGTGTGGTGTGTGTGTGTGTGTGTGTGTGTGTGTGTGTGTGTGTGTGTGTGTGTGTGTTGTGTGTGTGTGTGTGTGTGTGTGTGCCCGCTCGTGAGTGCATATATGTGTGTGTGTGTGTGTGTGTGTGTGTGTGTGTGTGTGTGTGGTGTGTGTGTGTGTGTGGTGTGTGTGTGTGTGTGTGTGTGTGTGTGTGTGTGTGTTGTGTGTGTGTGTGTGTGTGTTTATCTACACAACAAGTGAATAGATCATAGGTTTGGGTTCTACGCTCGGCGAGTTCACATATACCCCATAGACAACATTGAGATGCTTTTCCTCTTAGGGGACCGAATGCAGATTAGTTGGAATAACGTGGGGGGCTGGGGGGGAGGGAGGGGGGGCTTAGTGGTTAGAGCGCTGTGCTGGCGATTTGACCTTTCAGGACCAAGCCCGAGTTTGAGCCTTTAGGGAGACACCTGTTCAAGGGATCTTTTCCCCGTGGAGTTATCAGTACTGACCTCAATCCTTCAAAAGTTCTTCGCATGAAACTGCAGGAGACTATAAAACCGAGAATATTTGTGCAAAGACCCACAGAACATTATGTGTACACGTTCGAGCCTGTTTAGCTTTTTGAAAGAGTAGGCTATTCGTTTGGGTAAGAGTGTATGATGAAATTCTTCAAAAGCTCAGACAGCACCTGTTGTCTGCCCTATGAGCGAAAAATGCGTTGTGCTGCCGTAAAGGGCCTAACAAGTCAGGCCCAGCGCATCTGACTTCGATATAGGAGAGACTTGTTATCGTTTAAGTTTTTCATGGAAAAAGGCAGGAGAATGGACCAAGGAGGCAGAAAAAAGAAGTGACAGGTAAAACAAAAACGGAACAAGGTACACACAATGAGAGGAATAGAAAAGAGGGAGTCCCAGCACAATTTTCTTGAAGGTGGTGGGATGCTACTAAAATTTTATACGGACAGCCCCCCCCCCCCTCCCCCAGCATACCCACGGTACAGGAGAATATGCAAATTAAAACCCAACTACTCTGGTGTCATGTTTTGATAATTATCATCCATGAAGTCAGAATACCGCTACAATCATGGTGGGTAAATAACAGTGGCATACACACAAACTTCACCATCGGCAAACCTCGGAGCTATGGCTGAGGGAAAGTTTATAAATAACGCATGGTTTACAAGATGTAATGCACTTGAACGGATAGAAAATTCTCTTACCAGTTCATCTTGCGAGAGGACAGAAGAACAAGGATGTCAGCGCGAGTTGCCAGGATCTGCACATTTCCTGCCATGGGCATCATCAGGATGGCAGCTTTGTGTCGATGTTTTTTTCTGCTGTGGGCATCATCAGGATGGCAGCTTTGTGTCGATGTCTTCTGCTATGTGCATTATAGGGATGGAAGCTTTGTGTCGATGTCTTCTGCTACATGCATTATAGGGATGGAAGCTTTGTGTCGTTTTCTGCTATATGCATTATAGGGATGGAAACTTTGTATCGTTTTCTGCTGAGTGCATTATAGGTATGGAAGCTTTGTGTCGATGTCTTCTGCTGTGGGCATCATGGTGGCAGCTTTGTGGCTGCTGGATTTGGCCAGCCTGAAACAAAACATGATACGTATCTTCAGTTCTGGCACCGATTTCCAGCTTTTGTTTCATTTTATGCTGTTTAAAGCCCTACTGACTACAAAAGCCATATCAGGGCTGTCAATTCATTTAGTTTCTGTGGCTCTAGTAGTAACATTTACTTCAAGTTCAAAACCAACACGACCTTAACCCCTCAAGTATCCCACACCGTCCATTCGAAAAATAAATGTGAAAATATTTTACTGATTAAATTCATTCCTTTAGACCCATAAAACCAGGCTGTGCTGAGGACGCCAGCCATTGTGCTTGATTCATCATCACCAAATTATGCAAACGTAAAGAATAACCTTAAAAGAAGATTACCCCCCCCCCCCCCCCCTTAGAAAAATGTTTAAAATACCATATGAGCATATAAAGCTGTGTAACCGATATATTGAGCTTATCCCGAAAGTTCTTTGGATGAAAAAACAAACTCGAGGCCTCCTGTGCGAGCACACGCAGAACCTTTTGTGCTCACGTTAAAACCTGTTCCATCTTTCGTAAAAGGCCATTGCGTGCAAGAGGGAACAGAATTTAAAAACCAGCATACACACGGGGACTGGATGAGAAGCCCACCTTTGCAATCCTTATCCCAAATCTGCACCAAGTGTTAAAAAATCAGCTAGATAGCAATACAAACTTCGACAAATATTTTGTTTTGAATTTGAATTTGAGTAGTTACCCCCCCCCCCCCCTTCCCCCGCCTTCTTTTAATAGTAAAGGAAAATCAAAGATGTAAAAAAGAGGAGACAGTCGATGTAAGAAAAAAAAACATTGAATTTTTCAATAATTATTGGACCAACAGCAAAAACTTGAAGTGTCGTCAAGCCTAGCAGCTTACATCTACTGGTCTAACTATTACTCGTAGTTACAATAAATGTATATACTTTTAATGACAGTAATAAAAAAAAAAAAATACTGACACGTACCGCTTCTTCAGTCTTCACCGACCAGTATGTTGAACGTCAAGTCTTTAGAGGTCTTTCTTTCTTCCCCTCCCCAGCAGTGCCAGTGGTCTGCACTGCAGCTAGGGGGCTGTGTGAAATGACACCTTGCAAACTGCCCTGCACCCGCCAGTCCACACATACATGAACATTTTTCACGGTGAAAGCGAAAGTGCACACAGTTCAGTCCGCAAGTTTTTAAAAAAATAAAGAAAAAAAATGAGAGAAAAGAAGTAAAAAAAAAATGAGGGGGGGGGAGGTGGCTTTGGCAGTGAATTTGCATGCTGCTTTTGGTGACGTTTCTGATCTCTTCTCTCTCTCTCTCTCACTCTCTCTCTCTCTCTCTCTCTCTCTCTCTCTTCTCTCTCTCTCTCTCTCTCTCTCTCTCTCTCTCTCTCTCTCTCTCTCTCTCTCTTTCTCTCTCTCTCTCTCTCTCTCTCTCTCTCTCTCTTCTCTCTCTCTCTTGTTTGTCTGTCTACCTGTTCATCTGGCTATTTTCTGTATGTCCACTGTTCGTTTATCAGTAACCCCCCCCCCCCTCTCTCTCTCTCTCTCTCTCTCTCTCTCTCTCTCTCTCTCTCTCTCTCTCTCTCTCTGGATTCAATTAAACAGCACCAATCATTGACAACCTTCAAAAATCACCTTCTAATCCACTTCATGCATCAAAAATAATGAACCACACACTTCATCCCCTTGTATATATATATATATATATATATATATATATATATATATATATATATATATATATATATATATATATATATATATATATACCGTAAAATCCCTAGCATAAGCCCATCATCTAGCAAACGCCCACCCCCCACTTTGGGCCAAAAGTTGTGCACAGGGGTAACCACCTAGCAAACGCCCACCCTGCTTTTTTCAAAGAGACTATGCTCACTTTCACTAGGATTTGTGCAGACTGTTCTAAAAGTCATCTTTTCCCCCTCCTTTACCTTTTCGTGTTTCCTTTTTTCTTATTCTTTGTCCCCTCTCCTCACTCCCACCCATCCCCAACAAAGTGACTTAAAATTACGTCATGCTTTTTTCCATTGACGTCTTTTGTCTGTCAGTGACGTACCAGTACTTTGACGACGCTTCCTGATGGCCGGAAGTTGGTTCTTGAATCTCTCTGTGCCATTTTTGCAAAAATGCCGAAGCGACAGTCTTACACTGTATCTTTCAAATTGGAAGCCCTCCAGTATTTGGATAACCAAGCAGGTGGGAATGTTTTGGAGTGTGCCCGTGAAAACAGAGATAGACTTGAACAGCAGTACTGAAAAGACAAGCAAAAACGGAAACTCTCAAAAGGACCAGCAGTTAGATCTGAATATGTTGACCAAGGTGTGCTGCATTATCTGGAAGATGAAAGATCTGAAGGCAGGGTATTGGGAAACAAGGACCTACAACGGAAAGCAATGGAACTCGTTGGCCATCTTTGCCTCAAAGTCCTTTTTTTCTATGTTCCTTCACTTCTACTCACAGGACCTAATTTACATGCTTTCGGGGTTTGCATTCACTCAATTACATGGATGAGCACAAAAATTACTTTCTGCAAAGGGTCTATCCCTAGCAAACGCCCACCCCCCAATTTTGCCCTAAATCAGTGCACAGGGGGAGGGGGGGGGCGTATGCTAGGGATTTTACGGTATGTATATATACATCTCTCTCTCTCTCTCTCTCTCTC
>CM060345.1:36467326-36469826 GCA_030674155.1 Stramonita haemastoma
CATCACTATTTAGCGCACGTAAAAGAACCCACGGCAACAAGGGGGTTGTTCCTGGCAAAATTGTGTAGAAAAAAGCCACTCTGATAGGGAAACAAATACAGGAAAAAGAAAAAAATGGGTAGGCGTTGCACTTGTGGCAACGCGCTCTCCCCAGGGAGACCAACCCGAATTTCATGCAGAGAAATCTGCTGTGACATAAAGTGGTACAAAATACAAATACAAGTAGATGAGGAGGGGAGGGTGGTAGCGGGAGGGAGAGAGGAGTGAGGTGATGTGAGTGTGTGAACATGCGCGTGTTTGAGAGAATGATAGTGATAGAGAGAGAGGGGGAGGGAAGAGAGGGAGCTCTGTTGTGTGTGTGTGTGTGTGTGTGTGTGTGTGTGTGTGTGTGTGTGTGTGTGTGTGTGTTGTGTGTGTGACAGACAGACAGACAGACAGACAGACAGACAGACAGACAGACAGACAGTCAATGTGTAGTTTCGGCAATAACCTTACAATCCACCCTCTCTCTCTCTCTCTCTCTCTCTCTCTCTCTCTCTCTCTCTCTCTCTCTCTCTCTCCTCTCTCTCCTCTCTCTCTCTCCGCAGAACATCTTGCGCACACGTTAAATCCTGTTCCGCTTTTCGTAAGAGTAGGCCATCGTGTGCCAGTGGAAACAAATGACAATATTTACAAAACTGCATACACACGGGGACCGGATGAAAAAAAGCACATGATTGCTTATTCTGTTATCCTCGATATAAAAGAATAAATAAATAAATAAAATCTCTCTCTCTCTCTCTCTCTCTCCTCTCTCTCCTCTCTCTCTCTCTCTCTCTTATTGTTTAGTATATTTTTAACTTGATGTATCCCTGAAAAGGGCGGGGACTGGATGTAAAAAAGCACATGAGTGCTTATCTATTATCCTCGAATAAAAGACTTTGCCTTGCCTTCTCTCTCTCTCTCTCTCTCTCTCTCTCTCTCTCTCTCTCTCTCTCTCTCTCTCTCTCTCTCTCTCTCCACAGATGTCAACCCCCCCTCAGTTCTTCACCAAAGATCGGGACGAGCACAAGTGCGTGGAAAAGACCGGTAACCCAGGCTGGTACACCCCTCGCTGCCAGGAGTTTTCTCCCTTCGCGGACAACATATCCTGGCCCTTTGACGACGAAGTGAAGATCTTTTCGGCAGTCAAGTTTTGTCTGCTGCGCTGGGACGAGTTTTATGAGCAGATCTGAGCACAGGATTTGCGCCGTTAATGACTGTTGAGTTCATTTATTTATTTCTTTATTTGGTTATTTTTTTATATTTATTTTTTTTATATCTATTTACAAACCAAAAGCTGGATGGATAACATCAAGGAGTGGACCCACCTGGACAGTCCAACACTCATTCAGAAGGCGGAGGACAGGGCTGGATGGCGACGGCTGGCTGCAAAATCGTCTCTCATGTCTCCTCCACGACCGTTCCGGTCATGAGAAAGAAGAAGAAGAATCTATTTATTTATTGTTTTATATCGACGATAATGGAATAAGCACTCATGTGTTTTTGTTGTTTTTTTACATCCAGTCCCCATGTGTATGCAGTTTTGTAAATCATATCATCCGTTTCCCGCTGGCACACAATGGCCTACTCTTACAAACAGCGGAACAGGATTTCACGTGTGGGCAAGATGTTCTGTGTGCGTTCACACACGCGGGGCCTCGGTTTATAGTCTCATACTGAATGAGTGCATTTTCATTACCTTGCTATTCACCTTCTTCACCTGTCCCGTAGTCCCGTGGACCGAGGGGGCACCACTGAAGATTTTGCAACCAGCTTTTTTTTTTTTTTTTGCTGCCTCTTCTGTGACGTCCCCGTCTTGTTGCTCCCACGCCGCTCATTTCAATCTCCCAGCCACAGCCATACCCAGATTCGTTGTGTCTCACCCCCTGGGACCAGCTTATTTTTTTTTAGTCTTGTCCTTATTTCTTGTCTGTTGTTTGGTACTGGGTACAGTTTCTTGTTCTTGGTATTTGGATCATTATTGTTGTTGCTTAAAGGAGTTTTTTTTTCCCTTTTTTTTGTTTATCTTGATCTTATCCCTGATAAGGGCGGGGACTGGATGTATAACAGCACATGAGTGCTTCTTCATTATCCTCAAAAAAAACAAAAAACTAATCCAGTCTATTACTAAGATCAAGGTTTTTCAGGGAATCTGGTTTTGGTTTTTATCTCATTTGATGTGTGATCGATGTGAGTTTTCCCACAACGCGGTGACCGTCCTGGGCTGACCCTTAAAGTTGACCAGGATGTCGATACAAGCAAGGACAGTCAAGTTGGTTTTATACCCCGTTTTAATCTGTATTTAGTTGCACAGTTTTATTCTGAGATTTAAAAATGTGACGAGCTTGTCGCCTCGACATGGCATATGAGGTTGGTGGGGCTATAAACAACATGATTGAATTGGCTTTTATAAAAATAAAAAAAAAATTAAAAATTTCGGTTAGCCCCAGCTCTGAGGTTTTTGCGTAAGTGTGACTGC
>CM060345.1:36472326-36479826 GCA_030674155.1 Stramonita haemastoma
CAGAGACCTCAGCTTCTCTAGGGGTCAGTATATTGAGGGCGGTGCCCATCTCCTCTCCCTCGCTGCTTTACCTTCCCTGACCCTAAAGAGGGCAGGTACCTATTTACAGCTGGGTGAACTGGGGGACTGTACTGAAGCCAAGGCATGCAAACGGCCATCACCCATCCACTTGGTAACCACGCTCAATGCTGCTTAACCTTAGCTTGGGGTAAGCGAGTACTCTGACCACTCGGCTATCCTGTTCCCCACTGAATATATAAATATATAAACCATAAAAACTCACTCCAAAACAAATTAAATTACACTTTCGATTCCATGCATGAAGTTTAAGATGACTGAAAAGGCTAAAAAAAGAAAGCTGAAAATTAGAAAAAGTGAACATTGTTTATACTTTAACTAAATGATCTTTTCTAAAAACACAACACCTGCCCAAACAAGACATGTAATACATTTCTAAAAACACAACACCTGCCCAAACAAGACATGTAACACATTTCTAAAAACACAGCACCTGCCCAAACAAGACATGTAACACATTTCTAAAAACACAACACCTGCCCAAACAAGACGTGTAACACATTTCTAAAAACACAACACCTGCCCAAACAAGACGTGTAACACATTTCTAAAAACACAACACCTGCCCAAACAAGACGTGTAACACATTTCTAAAAACACAACACCTGCCCAAACAAGACGTGTAACACATTTCTAAAAACACAACACCTGCCCAAACAAGACGTGTAACACAGTCCAAAGCACCTTGGGTGGATATTACAAAAGCTGGTTTATTATGTCACACACATGAACACACAAATCAGCAATATCCCACACAATATTGTGTCAAAATCATTCCATACACAATTGACAGGTAAAATTGAGGACCACACACACCACATTAACAATCCGTGTTTCATACACCAAAATTTCATTCCTCTGCCACAACTCAAAGGTAAACCAATGGGGAGATTTCGCGTACGCAACCATTTGCGCACCATTTAGGCAGCAGCATTCCAACTTCGGGAATACACATCAACCCTATAATGCATACACGGTGATTCCTCTCAAAACAAGCGTTTCATTTTTATCTTCTGTATTCACACAGAGTACAGAATTCTTTCCAACAAAAATACACACAATACACTCGCCAGTTTTGTCATACCTACACCACATACATAGTTACAGGCGTGCTTATTACATCATGTTTACATCTATACATATTTCTCCCCTTCTCTTCTTTCCAATCACTTCTGTCAATTATTCCATTGCACCAATTTAAGGAAATTACTTAGGCACTTTCATATAGGTAAAATACAAAGGTGTCCCATAACCTATGTGGTCATAGGGGAGCGAGGCGTCACAGACCTCAGCTATCCCGTTCCCCACACACTTTCCTATATTCACACAAAAAAAGTTAATTCATGGAAACATAACCGATCAAAAACCCCACACATTCTATCACAAAATACTCATTTGTGACGCTTCACCATGAAATGAGTCACTTTGCACCTGACCCACTTTTCTGCTGGGAGCCATTAAAGGCACGTGGGGAGGTTGTTGATTTTAAGATTTGGGTTGATGATAAAACTATAGTCTTTGTTCTTCTTCCTTGTACTGAAATATCAAGGTGTAATTTTTTTCTTTTTGCTTCAAAACATGTTCAAAATAAACACCAAAGCTTTCATTCTGACCACCTATCAAGAAGCAAATCTTGTCAATTTCCTTTTTTTTTTTTTCACTTTCTGTAGTCTACCATTTCAATGTGTAATAACTGTTCATAGAATTGTCCAATTTGCAATCTGTTTTCTGCATTGAATAGCTCTTTTATTGCAGATTGGCAACACGTCAACAACTGAAAAATGACCTCTGGTGCAATGCGACTCATTATGTGGTGGAGGTCACATCTGTTTACAGAACCTTACCAGCCCCTCATACATCAGATATCAGAGACCCCCCCCCCCCCCCCCCAATACTCACACAGCAAAAACCTCAGCTGATGGTAAATCAAATATTAGACATAAAGAAAAAAATTCATTTCCAATAGGAAAAATCAACCTTTGCAAACTCGCGTGTACATACAATCAATAAAACGTTCTTACTGCCAAATCATCAGCTGAGGGTACGTAAAATATTAGCCACAAAGAAAAAATAGTCAAACAGGAGAATCCACATTTGCAAACTCATGTATACAGTCTCATGTATACAGTCTATAAAACATTCAAACTGCCAAAACCATCAGCTTCTTCTTTGTCGAACGCTCAGACAGCAACTATTGTTGTCTGTCATATGAGCAAAAATGTCTTACATTGCCGTTGAGCGCCTGACAAGTTGGGCCCAGCGCACTGGACTGGGGCATGAAAAACATCAGATGATAGCACATCGACTTTTAGCCACAAACAAAAATGTCAGACAGAAAACTTCACAGCAGTAAACTGACATCAACTGTCTTTCTTCACCACCTAGTTTTTCTTTGTCCTTCTTATCTTTTAATCCTGGGATCATTTTTTTTTGTTTGTTTCAAGATGAAAGAGAAAAAAATTTCCCCAAACAAACACAAAACAAATTCACAAACACAAAAACACTGAAAAACAACACGGCAAATATACTGCCTGTTTGTCTGTCTGTCTTTGTCTCTCTCACACACACACACACACACACACACACACACACACACACACACACACACACACACACCACACACACGCCAGTGGGAACAGATGACAAAATTTTCAAAACTGCATACACACAGAGACATTGTATGTAAAAACTTTTTTTTTTAAAGCACACGAGTGCTTATTCAATTATCCTCAAAATAACAGAATAATAAAAGAATAAATAAATAAATTAATAAAATGAATTGATAAACACACACACACAAGCAGACACAAACACTACACACACACCCCCAACCCCAACCTCCCCCCCCCCCCCCCCCCCATACACACACACTAACCCCCCCCCCCCCCCCCCCCACACATACACACACACACACACACACACAAACTACACCCTTCCCCCCCCCCTCCCACACACACCTACCCCTCCCCTCCCCCCCCCCCCCCCCCCCCCACACACACACACACACACACCAAACCACCCACACCAAAACAAAAACATTCTAAGATCCCAGCGAATCCTGCGGCACCGATGTCAGCAAGTCTCGGAGGTCGAGCAATGCCGTCTTCAGCACAGAAAACACACACACACATACACATATACAAACCACCCCCCCCCCCCTCCCCCACACGCCCACAACCCTCCCCACACACACACAAACACACCAAACAAAACATTCTAAGATCCCAGCGACTCCTGCGGCACCGAAGTCAGCAAGTCTCTGAGGTCGAGCAGCGCTGCCTTCAGCACGTTGGCGAACTGGTCCGAGTTGGTTTGGGAGCAGATGTTGTAGGCGGTGACGGAGAAGTTGAGGCGAGAGTTCTGAGGTTGTAGCAGCAGCCAAAGCCGTCAGGCACCACGGGGCCAAAGCACATCACTGCGTCGTGTTTGGTCCCCACCTGTCAGGGCAGGTAAGATAGGTTAGGTGGGTGGGTGGGTAGGGTGGGGAGGGAGGTAGGGGGGGAGGTAGGGTGGATGGGTGGGTAGGTAGGTAGGTAGGTAGGTAGGTAGGTAGGTAGGTAGGTAGGTAGTAGAGAGAGAGAGACAGATAGATAGATAGATAGAGACAGACAGACAGACAGACAGACAGACAGACAGACAGACAGACAGACAGACAGACAGACAGACAGACAGACAGACAGACAGACAGACAGACAGACAGACAGACAGATAGATTGATAGGTAGATAGGTAGATAGATAGATACATTGATAAGTAGATAGGTAGATACAACTCAAAACAATACAACACCTTACAACACAATACAATACAAAACATTACAAAACATATCAAAACAAAAACAATATAAAACAACACAACACAAAAAGGCCATGAACAGTAGAAAACAAAACAATACAAAACATTACTAAACAATTCAAAACAAAACAATACAAACACTAGGTGAGGCAGGCAATACAATACAAAACAACACAACACAATCACCAGGTGAGGCCCACCTGCAGACTCACCTGGCTGGTGGACAGCTTGAAGTAGGTGGAGGCAGTGAAGGCGGTGTCCAGGTGAAGTGGAGGAATGTTCTGACCGCTCTCCAGGGCCGCCAGCTTCAGCCCCAACAGGTGACGGTCAATGCCCTGACCTGACACCACCTGACCACACATGATTCCATAATGATGATACCACCTGACAACATCACCACATTTTGATGATGATGAGGACAATAATGATGATGATAATGATGATGATAATAATGACAAAAATGATGACAATGAAGACACCACCTGACCCACAACAATGATGATAATAATGATGACAATAATGATGATACCACCTGACAAGTCACCACATTTTGATAATGATGAGGACAATAATGATGATAATGATGATGATAATGATGATGACACCACCTGACCCACACATTTCATAATGATGACAGTCAAACATTTCATAATGATGACAATAAAGATGATTATGATGATGACAATAATGATGACACACCTGACCCACAAGACATCGCATTTGATGATGATGGCAATAATGATGATGACAACAATGATGATCATGATGATGACAATAATGATGACAATAATGATGACAATGATACACCACCTGACACACATTTCATAATGATGACATCACAACATTCCATAATGAGACAATAAAGATGATTATGATGATGACAATAATGATGACACCACCTGACCCACAAGACATCGCATTTGATGATGATGGCAATAATGATGATGACAACAATGATGATCATGATGATGACAATAATGATGACATAATGATGACAATGATGACACCACCTGACCCACACACATTTCATAATGATGACAGTCACAACATTTCCATAATGATGACAATAAAGATGATTATGATGATGACAATAATGATGACACCACCTGACCCACCAAGACATCGCATTTTGATGATGATGGCAATAATGATGATGACAACAATGATGACATGATGATGACAATAATGATGACAATAATGATGACAATGATGACACCACCTGACCACACATTCATAATGATGACAGTCAAACATTTCCATAATGATGACAATAAAGATGATTATATGATGACAATAATGATGACACCACCTGACCCAAAGACATCATTTGATGATGATGGCAATAATGATGATGACAACAATGATGATCATGATGATGACAATAATGATACAATAATGATGACAATGATGACACCACCTGACCCACACATTCATAATGATGACATCACAACATTTCCATATGATGACAATAAAGATGATTATGATGATGACAATAATGATGACACCACCTGACCCAGACACTTATGATATGCAAAATGATGATGACAACATATATCTGAGAGACAATAATGATGACATAATGATGAATGATACACCACCTGACCCACACATTCATAATGATGACAGTCACAACATTCCATAATGATGACAATAAAGATGATTATGATGATGACAATAATGATGACACCACCTGACCCACAAGACATCGCATTTGATGATATGGCAATAATGATGATGACAACAATGATGATCATGATGATGACAATAATGATGACAATAATGATGACAATGATGACACCACCTGACCCACACATTTCATAATGATGACAGTCACAACATTTCCATAATGATGACAATAAAGATGATTATGATGATGACAATAATGATGACACCACCTGACCCACAAGACATCGCATTTTGATGATGATGGCAATAATGATGATGACAACAATGATGATCATGATGATGACAATAATGATGACAATAATGATGACAATGATGACACCACCTGACCCACACATTTCATAATGATGACAGTCACAACATTTCCATAATGATGACAATAAAGATGATTATGATGATGACAATAATGATGACACCACCTGACCCACAAGACATCGCATTTTGATGATGATGGCAATAATGATGATGACAACAATGATGATCATGATGATGACAATAATGATGACAATAATGATGACAATGATGACACCACCTGACCCACACATTTCATAATGATGACAGTCACAACATTTCCATAATGATGACAATAAAGATGATTATGATGATGACAATAATGATGACACCACCTGACCCACAAGACATCGCATTTGATGATGATGGCAATAATGATGATGACAACAATGATGATCATGATGATGACAATAATGATGACAATAATGATGACAATGATGACACCACCTGACCCACACATTTCATAATGATGACAGTCACAACATTTCATAATGATGACAATAAAGATGATTATGATGAGACAATAATGATGACACCACCTGACCCAAGACATCGCATTTTGATGATGATGGCAATATGATGATGACAACAATGATGACATGATGATGACAAAGATACAAAATGATGACAATGATACACCACTGACCACACATTTCATATGATGACAGTCACAACATTTCCATAATGATGACAATAAAGATGATTATGATGATGACAATAATGATGACACCACCTGACCCACAAGACATCGCATTTTGATGATGATGGCAATAATGATGATGACAACAATGATGATCATGATGATGACAATAATGATGACAATAATGATGACAATGATGACACCACCTGACCCACACATTTCATAATGATGACAGTCACAACATTTCCATAATGATGACAATAAAGATGATTATGATGATGACAATAATGATGACACCACCTGACCCACAAGACATCGCATTTTGATGATGATGGCAATAATGATGATGACAACAATGATGATCATGATGATGACAATAATGATGACAATAATGATGACAATGATGACACCACCTGACCCACACATTTCATAATGATGACAGTCACAACATTTCCATAATGATGACAATAAAGATGATTATGATGATGACAATAATGATGACACCACCTGACCCACAAGACATCGCATTTTGATGATGATGGCAATAATGATGATGACAACAATGATGATCATGATGATGACAATAATGATGACAATAATGATGACAATGATGACACCACCTGACCCACACATTTCATAATGATGACAGTCACAACATTTCCACAATGATGACAATAAAGATGATTATGATGATGACAATAATGATGACACCACCTGACCCACAAGACATCGCATTTTGATGATGATGGCAATAATGATGATGACAACAATGATGATCATGATGATGACAATAATGATGACAATAATGATGATAATGATGACACCACCTGACCCACACATTTCAAAATGATGACAGTCATAACATTTCCATAATGATGACAATAAAGATGATTATGATGATGACAATAATGATGACACCACCTGACCCACAAGACATCGCATTTTGATGATGATGGCAATAATGATGATGACAACAATGATGATCATGATGATGACAATAATGATGACAATAAT
>CM060345.1:36487326-36492326 GCA_030674155.1 Stramonita haemastoma
ACAACAACAATAAAACAATGTGTGAGTGTAAACAACAACAATGTCTGAATGTAAACAACAACAATGTAACAACACCACCACGAATGTAACGATGTTGCTTTGCTTGTTTTGTCTGAGAGTAGAAACAACGACAATGAAGATGTAACATCATCTAAATGTAAACAACAACAATGGAGCAATATCTGAGTGTCAACAACAACAATATAACAATGTCTGAGGGTAAACAACAACAACAGAACAACATCTGAGTGTAAACAACAATATAACGTCTGAATGTAAACAACAAAAACCATGGAACAACATGATAGGGAGGAAGGTGGCAGGATGGTTAAGACGTTCGCCTGCCAACAAGTAAACAGTGAGGTTCTGGGTTCAAATCCCAGCCTCACCCTTTCTTCCCAGTTTGACGAAAAAAATCAAACTGAATGTCAGTCATTCGGATGAGACTATAAACCGAGAACCTGTGAGCAAACGCACGCAGAACATCTCGCGCACACGATAAAACCCCGTTCTGCCTTTCGAAAGAGCAGGCCATTGTGTGCCGGTAGGAGTGGATGACAAAATTTTTTTTTTTTAAAACAGCATGCACACATGTGTTGTGTTTAGACACCATCCCTGAAGAAAAATCAGGGAGTTGGAGTCCCCAGGGTGGCTCGGGGCTGTATATATAAAAAAAATAATGATAATAATAATGGGCAGGAGCTGCACTTGTGGCGATGCGCCTCTCCCTGAGGAGAGCAGCCCTAATTTCACGCAGAGAAATCTGCTGCGACATAATGTGGTATGAAATGAAATGAGAAATCTGAGTGTAAACAACAACAACAACAACAATGGAACAACACCTAAGTGTAAACAGGTGCGTTACCTCTAAAACGACCAATCCACCAGCTCTAGCTGTCACTTTGCCCCACTTTCAGCTCCTCTCAGCTGCTATCCAATCCACTCCACTCCATCCCATCCCATCCCAGTCCAGCTGGTGCTAATTATAGCAGGAACAGACCACACTTAACACTTGGTAAAAGGAAGGGGCTGGCTATTTATTTGCCGCCGCTGTAGTCTAGTGGTCAGGGCGTTGGACTCGTAATCTAAAGGTTGCGGGTTCGATCCCAGCTTTCGGCTATGGCGTTGTGCCCTTGGAAAAGGCACTTTACGGCTATTTTCTCACCCCACCCAGGTGTAAAAAGGGGTACCGACCTTGTGTTGGGGGTTAACCCTGCGATAGACTGGCATCCTATCCAGGGGGGAGTCTATGACTCTCAGTCGCTTAATTAACGCCACAGAAACCGGGATAAGCACCGGCCTGATGAGCCTTGGGCCGGGGACAAACTAACTGGGTCCAGGACCCTTGACTGAGTTCTGCTGGATTGAATGTGTGCAGTGAGCTGTGGCTGAGGAACAAAAAACAAACAAACAAACAAACAAAAAACTCTCAGCGGCCAAAGGTGACTGACTCTTGACGAGGTCGGTGTACACAGCGCCCCAGGTGTTCCTGTCCATGGAGGTCAGCAGGCCCACGGGGGATGCTGCATGCTGGATTGGTCCACCACTGTCCTCAGCTGTCTGTACAGCTGGTCCACACTGAGCGTCTTCCCCTTCCGCCCATACACCTCCACTGAGAAAATCTGGGAGAGAACACACAGATAGATAGATAGATAGATAGATAGATAGATAGATTGATAGATTGATAGATTGATTGATTGATTGATTGATTGATTGATTGATTGATTGATTGATAGACAGACAGACAGAGAGGCAGAGAGAGAGAGGCAGGCAGACACAGATTGACAGACAGACAGACAGACAGACAGGCAGGCAGACAGGCAGGCAGGCAGACAGACAGACTGATTGACAGACAGACAGACAGACAGACAGACAGATTGACTGACAGACAGACAGACAGACAGATTAATTGACAGACAGATTGACAGATTGACAAACAAGCAGGCAGGCAGACAGATTGACAGACAGGCAGGCAGGCAGGCAGGCAGGCAGACAGACAGAGAGGCAGATTGACAGACAGACAGGCAGACAGACAGACAGATTGATTGACAGATAGACAGACAGATTGACAGACAGACAGACAAGCAGGCAGGCAGGCAGGCAGACAGATTGACAGACAGACAGAACAGACAGGCAGACACACACACACACAAAGACTCACAACAAATCTAATTCAGATGTAAAATGAATCAAACACACACACACACACACACACAAACACTTCAAAACCAACATACCCCCCCACCACCCCACCCCACCACCCCAAAAGTCCTCACATGATTATTATGCAGGACAGTGATGTGTCTGGGTGCATCGGGTTCGGTTCCCGGGTAGATGGCATGAGTGTCTTTCTTCAGGCCAGGGACCCGACAGGCCGCGATGATCTGGTAATACTGGGACATGCACAGGGGCTTTCCACCCAGCATGTCCTCAGGCAGGGAGTGACTGCACACACACACATGCATGCATGAAAACAGACACACACACGCACATGAAAACAGACATGCATACACACACACTCACACACATGAAAACAGACACACACACACATACACACACACAAGAGTGCTTATCCCATTATTCTCCATATAAAAGAAATTTTTTTTTAAAACACACACACACACACACACACACACAAAGCACACATGACCATGAAAACAGATGCACACACACACACACACACACATACACATTCACCCGAGTTATCATGACATATCATAAAATTTACAATAATTATAGTGTAACCAGGTGGTTTTGTGTAGCTCTATGTGTGAGAGCTTGTTGGGCATTTAGTTTAGGTTAGAAACAGCCAAACAGATAGTTGGTGTGGTCAGAACAGATCAGATCTTCTGTTCATTTTATAAAGTGTTATGGTTTATTATGAGTACGACATATTTGTATTTTTACATGAAGACAGTGATTGAATCCTTTTGATCTTTATGATTCATATGTTATTTTGTTTTTATGATTTTATCGTTAGTGGGATGAGATGAGATATATTTTATTGTATACAAGGGAGAGAACTCTACCTTGCATTTTGAACACAAAGAATCAGCCTGAAATAGGAAAGAAAATCTTAAATAACAACTTTAATAAATCATATTATCTATTCATATCCATAGATATGATTGTTGAAGGACTGATCTTGACTCGATTCAACTCGACCACAGTGAAGATTCTCTATTTTCATTGTAAATTAGTATTTTCACCTATTACATCATATCAGTATAAGAACATTGAAATCACGATCGGCAAAAGCAGTTCTAATTTATAAGTAAAGAAATATTTTATATATTGTAGTGTGCAATTGAGAATTGTATGTAATAAACTTTATGTAGATAAATGAAATATAACTTAAGTGTAATAGATTGTAAAGCGAACGACGGTTTGGAACACAATGATTAGCCTAACGATCGTTCTTTGTTCTAAACGAATTTGAATCTCGTCGAACTGAATTTTATAAAATGCAGACATTGAACTATCAATCTATGGTATATTTTGGGCTTATATATGAATGAACATTAGGTCGGATTATGTTAATATAGATAATTTGTATTATTAGAGATTGTTCATTCTTTCGATGTACAACTGCTTCGTAAGCAAGGCTGATGCAATGCTGATGCGCACGTAGATCGGAAAATGTGTTTTCGCATCGCTATTTAATTATTAATATCTCATCTCATGGACACTGCTAGCTAATAATATGTATATGTATACAATCTGTGAATTATATTCTTCCTTTTATATTCATTAAGTATTAGGCTCTGCTGGACTCTTAGTGTTTTATTATCGAAAGTTTTAGTGCAAACCTGTTAAAAAGGTGTATATTCAGAGGCTTTAATCGCCTTTAGCTCGCAGTTAGATAGTTGTTGTGCAAAGTGCGTTCATGCATTTTAAAGCTTGTGTTTCCTAGTTTATTTTGATATATAGTATGTTTAGCTTTGTGCGCGGACAGCGAGATAATCGCTGTTGAAGCCACGTAAGGAAACACAAACTTACTCCATTTTAAGTTTGAAGCGGCCGAATCGTCTGCTGCCGCGCGGCGCTGTCTTTGCAGTCCGTGTGGAGGGTATATATTTAGGGGTGGTTAGGGTGGCTAGTGAGACCAGGAGAGACAGGTTTGCAGACTACGTTAGACTGGGTTAGACCTGTAGCAGTCCAGCAGAGCACAGGAGGGAGCAGAGAGATGACCAAATAAAGACCAACCAACGCCCAGCTGCTGTCTTCCCCTGAGTCTTCCTTTGCCTGGCTGCTGTGCACTGTTCCTCTACTTTCCCTGTCCTCTATCCTTGCTACCGGCTCATCACAATAGCACATCAAAATAAAATATGAAGTTGAAAAAATTTAGCAGCCAGACCCTGAAATATCTACAGATCCACTGCAACAGGAAAAAAAAGTCTACACAAAGCAGTAAAAGTAGACACGACACTCAGAGCGAAAACACAAAGAGTTGAAGCCACTCATTCATTTGGCCCAGGCCAAAAGCTGTGTCGGTTACTGATGTCAGCTCATTGCCAAGGCCTACACTAAAGTGTTGTTATGTTGTAAAATGTTGTGTTCAGATTGCCTGCCTTTGGCCATAACAAAACTCTTAACAGAACAGTCTGCACTCTCCTTTAAAGGAGAGGAAAAAAATCCTATGAAGTCTGAGTATGGCTGCCTAAATGGCAAGGTACTTGAAAACAGCCATACACGCAAACTTCTCATTCAGTGTTGTGCAATTTCAATCTCACAGTGATTCCCAGGTGGGATGAGTGAGTCAGAGTGCACATTCTGGGTGACCCCCAGAGTGTTTAGCTGGGGAACGCACAACAGCAACAACAACAATAACTACTTACTCGTCGATCATCATCTTGTAATCCAAGACACCTGCAATAAACTTGGCAGCAAACCTGCACACACACACACACATACACACACGCACGCGCACACACACACACACACACACACACACACACACACACACACACCACACACACACACACACACGCACAAAGCAC